>JAJMDL010000069.1:9000-34359 GCA_030573575.1 Hanseniaspora sp. CRUB 1602 | reverse complement strand
TTTTTTTTTTTTTTGAAGATAGGAGAAGGAAAAAGAACCGTTGCAATAGTTTATCCGATCAAGAATGACTTAACTGGAAAAAAAATATATAATAATAATTAATATCAAATCAACAACGTGCATCTATAATCAACTTCAATATATATAATGTTTACTATTAGAATTACAAGAAGTATTTGATAATTTTCTTTTTTTTTTTTATTAAATGTGGGAGTAATTAATATTTTTTTCATGATATTATATATAAAATATGTATGTGTGTCACGTGTTGCATACGCATTTCCACTAAAAACTTTTTATCTCATCTTACGGTTATAAACTTACTAATAGATATATATATATATATTTATGTTTGTTTGTTTATTTATATAATTGTTGTATTTTTTTATTTTTTTAATCAAATTTAAATGGTTCATATGGAATACCTTCACCAACAAAGAACTTACTCATACTTTCAACCCAATGTAATCTTAAAGAATGTAACATGGCAGAAGTACCTTCCATAACAACTAAAACCAAAACAGTTAATACAAACCACATACCAAATAGTAAGACAAGCATAAAGACAGATAATACACTTACTCCATCTTTACCAGCTTGTAATCCAATATTCAAAGTCATTGTCCAAAGAACATCACTTAATTGAGCATGAGCTAAAGATAAAGCCCACAATCTTAAATAGGAAGCTGTATGGGAAACACAATTTAAACAGAATTCAATAGTATGGATAACTTGATGAATGAATACATCACCAAACGATTCTCCATGACCTTCTTCATCATCTTCTCCATTTTCTTGAGTTTCATCAACATGGGCATCTTCCAAAGAATGTTCAACTTCTTTATGAGTTAACTTGAAATGGATAGGTTTGATTAATAATAAACATGGAACACAAATCAATGCTAGAATCAATAAAACTATTTGAACTTTAGCTTGATGAGGATATAATTCCGCTTCAATGTTTCCAGGTGATAAGAACATGTTAATCAACATATTCAATAAACCTGGAGCTGGCTTCTCATCCTTAATCCAATCAATAGACCACTTGTAAACGATGCATAATGATAGATAACCAAAGATTGATTGCATAAAAACAAGACCAGGAATAAAATTACCAAGAATATCAATCATAGACTTTTCATTTATGTAATTGACTAAGGAAAACATATAAGAATATGTCATATGTATGAAACCCATTAGGATAGACAATTTCATCTTTAAAGAATTAGAGAATAACAATCCATTTTCAGTTCCATGCCAATTGAAATCTAAACCGATAGCATAAGTTGAACCAGTGCTTAAAGCTTTACCATTTTCCCAAGTCCATCCAGACTTGAACAATGTTAAAGTTTTGGAGAAAATATCATTATAAATAAAACCAGTGAAACAAGAAAACAATCCCATTAACAACAAGATGTATCTACCACTATAAGCCATATCAAAGATTTCATCTCTTTCCATTCTTCCAAGTTTCTTTTCATTGTATACTAACAAAAATGCAACTAAAGATAACAAGATACCGTGTCCTAAATCACCAAACATGATAGCAAACATGAATGGAAAAGTGACAATTGTTGGTAAACCAGCATTGATCTCTCTGTATTTGGCAATACCATAACAATCACAAATATCTTGGAAAGCTTGAGTAAATCTGTTTGTTTTATGATAAGTTGGTGGAGACTTTTTGTCAAAATCTAATACTGTAACAACAGTATGTTGATCTTTTGAAAGGTCTGGCAAAGAGGAAGTAGGAATCCAAGCTTGAGTGGTGGCAGTAGTTTGATTTATTGACCAACCTTGTAAGGATTTGTATACTTTGTATTCCTTATTGACTGTCTTGCTCCAGGATGGTAATTCCATGGAGATTAAGTCTAAATCTTGTTGAATCATTACAGTTGATGTTTTTATCAATTGAGAAATTTCTTTCAAGTTTTCAACTAATTTATGGTGTAAGGATTGTTGTTCAACATAAGAAACAGGTAAGTTGATAATGTTACCCTCCAAGGATTCAATAACCTTCATACACTTGTTCAAAGTGAATTCACCATAAACAAATAAAACAAAACAGTTTTTATCAACCAATTCATTGTTAGTTCCTGCTGGTAACTTTTCATTTTCAATTGGCAAGTTTGTCAAGTACAAGTTACCTCTTGTCATTCTCCAACACAATTTTTCCATCACAGCCATCTTAGATCTTGGAATAGTACCAGTTATAAAGTTTTTAGATTGAGAAGTGTTAGCTCTATCAGTGATTGTCATACCAGTAACTTCATTATTATCATGCTCAGTCAAATCAGGTTTAAACAAAACGGATAGATTTTCAATAGCCAATTTTTCTTCCAATAAAGTGTTGTATCTTAAATTCAATTCTTCCAAACTGTCTTGTATTTCATTAAATTTGGCTTCATATTCATTAGCAGAACTGATTAATTTTTCGATTTCATTAGCCTTTGGAGTGTAGAAGCTGTCAAACATATAAGAATCGTTACTATCAGTGATGATTTGGACATTATATTCCTTTAATAGGTCATTGAAAAAATCATATTGTCTCAATAGATTACCTAAAGCTCTGATTTCATCATTATATAAAGTCTTTGCAGGGTTAGAATCACTAATTTTTTCTTTCTTTGGAATAAATTGTAACTTACCAAAATTACCCAATTTGTAGCATAGTTCTTTAACTTGTTCTTGAGGAGTACAAATTTCGATCAAAGACATAACTTCAGATCTAAACATACCTTCCTCTTCAAAATAATAAGGATCTTCTGGTCTTAATAATGCTTCTATAGAGGCATCACTGTCAGGATTTATATAAGTACTACCTGAATTATTACCATTAGATGCAGACACAGTTGTATATTCTGAACCAGATAACAAAGGTGTTGAAGAATTCATTTTGCTAAATAAATATATAGTTAAATTAAAAAGAATTCTCTATGGTTTTTTTTTTTATTAACTTCTTTTCATTATACATTAATTTATTTTTTTTATTTTTTTTTTTTTAAAGGGAAGAGATTAATTTTATATATTAAATAAAAAAAAATTTAAATTTATTTTCAAATTTCTTACAACCAAAAATATCTGTTGCTGCAACAAAAAAAAATTTTTTTTTTTATTATTGTAAATTGGTTAAATCCGATATTTGTACACGTGATTGTAATTTGAATTTTATATTCGGGTAAATAAATTGTTCTATGACTTTATTTTTTTTATCGTTTTTTTCTCGTTTATATAATATAACTTTAAGATATTTGGCGTGTTTTTTTTTGTTTTTTTTTTTGGAAAAACTTTATCTTAAGAAATGATGATGCTTGAAATTGGAAAATTTTTTAATAATATTAAGAAAATATTGTTAATTTAACCAAAAGCCATACATAAATATCCAAAAAAAGAGTACATACATATATAACAAATTGGGTCAATGAAGTTTCCTATTATCACTACTGCACCAGGAAAAGTTATTCTTTCTGGTGAACACTCTGCTGTTTATGGTAAAGAAGTTATTGCTTCAGCTGTAAAAAATTTAAGATGCTACATGCTTGTAGAAGATATATATAAAGAAAATGTCGAATCTGATTTTATAGAATTATCCTTTCCAGATTTGGATTTAGACAATAAATGGGATATTAATAAAGATTTGAATATTATATTAAAAGAAACTGAACTTTTAGCCTCAATTACAGCAAATCCAACAACTTTCAATAACAAATTGAATTCTCTTATAGAAATGGAAATTTTATCTAAAGATGTAACTTTAACCCAAAATAAAACAAATTTGACTGATTACCACCATTCTGCAAAATTAGTATTTTTATATTTGTTCCTTCACATTGCACCATCAATCAAAAACAAAAAATTTACTTTAAAAAGTAATGTTCCTGTAGGAGCAGGTTTAGGCTCTTCAGCAAGTGTTTCTGTTTGTCTAGTCTTAGCGTTTTTATATTGTATTAATGGAGAGGAGAACGTTTCAGATTTAGAATTAATTAATTCCTTATCTTTGCTAGGTGAAAAATGTGTTCATGGAACACCATCTGGAATTGACAATGCAGTCGCTACATATGGAAAGGCCATAAGACTGACTACTAATAACTATGGTACCCAGGAGCAAACCAAAAAATTGAGTATTGTGGAGAATTTCCCAGAATCATTATCTATTTTATTGATCAACACAAAGATACCTAAATCTACAAAGACTCTTGTAGCTAATGTTAGAAAATTATATGACTCTGATAGTGATTTTATGAGTTTGGTTTTTAACGGTATGCATAAATGTAGTGTTAGAATGATTAACAATTTTGAAACCATCAAGCAACTAGAAGCTATTGAAAATATTGATAAGACAAACGATATGATTAACGGCGATTATCAAGATGAATTAGCCAAGTTATTTGATAATATCAGAATTAATCATGGTTTCTTAGTCTCACTTGGTGTCTCTCACCCTGGTTTGGAAAAAATCAAAATTCTTTCTGATGAATTAAAAATTGGTGGTACAAAGTTAACAGGTGCTGGTGGTGGTGGTTGTGCTATGACAGTTTTAAGTCCTTTGAACCTAGATGAAGAAAAACTTTCACAATTTATAAACACTTTACAAAATGATTTAAAATATGATGTTCACAAAAGTCAGTTAGGTGGTGTTGGTGCTTTCTTAATTCCAGCCAATGCAATTAGTGATGATTTAGCATTTAAGTTTTTGACACAAAAAAAGTTAAGTGCTGAAACAGTATCATTATTAAATGAAATTATCCCATAAAAAGCAAAAGGGGAAAGAAAAAAAATTAAAATTTCTGTTCTTATATAAACAAAGTTATAAAAATCATTATCATATTAATTATTTAAAAAAAAAAAAAATTTACATACCTCTATTGAAAACAACTTTAGAAATACCTTTTTCATTCATTTTTTGTTGAATTTCAGGTTCCAAAGATGCCTTATGCAAAGTTTCGTATTGTGGGAAAACACCTAATGCAAATGGTAAAGCAATAAAACTGGTCAAAGTAATTAACCCTAGAGATATAGCTTGTTGTTTAATGAAAGAAGCGTTTTTCAAGGTATTCTTTTGCAAAGCTAACAATAACATTGGTGGAATAACCATGATAGGAGTTGCATTGATGACTCTAGAAGCAGCGGTTTCACCAACAGCAACAAATGCAGCTTTCTTTGAAACACCTAATGGTTCACCATCCATATCATCAGGGTTATAAACATGAATACCTTTCTTCAATTCTTCAGATCTCATCAAAAATACATTGACAATACCAGCAGATACAACAGCAGAGAATGGAATTAATCTACCCAATACTACTCTAGTGTTTACAGAAATGTTTTTCAGTTTTGGTAAAATTTTATTAAAACCTACAGCTACACCACAGGAAGCAGTAACAGCAGCAGAATAGTTGATGATTAGTTGTTGGGTAGACATAGCATGAGATTTATTGGCATTAGCACTATTGATAGCAACATTTAAAGATTGGTTAGCCCATTGCCAGAAAATGGTACCAGCTGTTCCTAAACCTGGAGTCATCATACCAACACAAACAAACAAGTTTGAAATAACACAACAAGACATTCTGAAAGGTAAAAATACTTTATCCCCAGTGTCTGGATGTAAAGTGGAATCTAACTGTTTCTTAGCTTTCCAAAATTCAGGAGTTGGTGTTGTTAGTTTACCAGTTCTATATAACGATACTAAAGATTTAGCTTCAGCTAATTGGGCATCTGATGTTAATAACATTCTTGGATCAGATACTTCAGCACAATGCTTGACTCTGCCTAAATAGGTAGAAAGATCATATTTGGAAGATGGCAATGGAAAAGTACCTGGAACTGAAGATGACATTTTAAGTTGTAATATAAAAAAAACTGGTTTTAGTATTTTTTTTTTTTTTTTTAAATAGATAATTTTAAGATATGACAAAGTATGACTTATTTAAAAATTTTCACTACATTTTTTAGTTATAGCGAAATAAAAAAAAAAAATTTCAATCATATTTTTGTCTCCGAAAAAAGGTGTCATCGGCATTAGTCATGTGATATAAATTGCTTTTTTGAGTAATTTTTTTTTTTTAAACATTAAAAATTTCCTTTTCTGTGTGTTGTTTTTATAGAATTGAAATTTTACATAAAGGAAAAAAAAAAAGATCCTACTATAAAAACGAAAAAGAATTTCAATATTTAATTTTTTTAAAGAATAATTTGTTTTTCTTTCTACTAAGACTCAAATATTAAGAAGAAGAATTTTTTTATAAAAACCGATACGAAATATTCAGCATTCTATTCACTGCACCATTCAAACTAATGAATGATTGGAGGGGAAAAGAAGAGCAAGAAAAAAAGTAATGGAATTGGTTTTTTTTTGAAAATCAATTTTATTCTGGAAATTACGTCCTCATACTGAGACAGGAGCTTAATTGTCTTACTCTTGTATTGGTATCTGCGTATTCCGAACATCCCCAATACCATTCATTTGTATGTATTTTTTTTTTTTAGTAAAAAAATATATTTATATGCAAAGTACTGGTTAATTGGAATTAGTTTTATATAAATACTATATTTATTTGCCCACCTGTATTTCTTGAAATCTATATTTTAAAAAATAACTTGTTCTTGAAAGATCGTATTCATCTAAAATGTTTTTTACTTTAAAAACTTTAAACTTGACATTATTAATAGACTGAACCATGAAACAGCAATAATTAATTTTATTTTGTTTGTTTAACTTGTTGGACAAAGCTAAAATTCTAGAGTTTGTCACGTGATTTAAAATTGCTTTTTTTGTATTTTTTTATTACGCTTTTTTTTTTGTTCTGTGTTTTTTTGTTATTTTGTATGCCCAAATTAGGTCATTCAAAAAAAAAAAAAAAAATTATACTCAATTTCAATCAAATATTTCATATATTTTAAATTTTAAAAATTCAGATTATATATCCTCTATAAACAATAATTATAAATTAAAAATTTTTTTAAAAAAATCCAACAGCAATCGCTCAATAATTAAACATGAGTGGAGAAGAAATTAAACAGCATCAAGTAAAAATCAAATTTTTCACTAAAGCTTCTGATGAAACCATTCAATTAGACTCTTCCAATGATCAAGCTTTATTTGTTCCTGAAACTTTGAAAAGATATGGTTTAAGTGAAATTTTAAATCATTTATTACAATCCAACTTAGATTCTTCTGTTCCATTTGATTTCTTGATCAATGGAGAAATTTTAAGATCTTCTTTAAAAGACTATCTAATCACTAAAGGTTTATCTTCAGAAATCTTATTAAACTTAGAATATAAAAAAGCAGTTTTACCACCAACATACTTGAACAGTTTTAACAATGATGATTGGATCAGTTCTCTAGATTTGCAAGGACAAAATGTTCTATCTGGGTCATATGATGGTATTGTCAGAACATGGGATATGTCAGGTAATGTCAAAAAACAATATCAAGGTCACCACGGAGCTATTAAAGCAGTAAAATATATAAGTGACACAAGAGTCATCTCTGGCTCCTTAGATAGAACTTTAAGATTATGGAAGACTGGTGCAGAAACTGAATCTTTAGAAGATGACAATACTGAGGAAGGTAAAACTTTGGCTATTTTAGAAGGTCATGAAGCTGCCGTTGTCTCTATTGATGTCAATGGTAACAGAATATTATCTGCCTCTCATGATAACTCTGTAGGTATTTGGTCTACAAATTATAAAGAAATGAATATAGTTGATAGTTTATCTAAACAAAACTATGGTGATGCTAAAGGTTCCACACAAACACAAAAAAGAAGAAAAATGGCAGATAAAGATGGATCTACCAGAAGAAGAGCTCCATTGGCAATTCTTGAATCACATACTGCCCCAGTTGAAGATATTATTTTTGATAAAAATGATTCTTCTGTTGCATACTCTGTTTCCCAAGATCACACAATCAAAACTTGGGATTTAGTAACAAATAGATGTTTTGATACAAAGACTACTTCATATTCTTTATTAAGTATTTTACAATTGCCAGAATTAAACTTACTTGCATGTGGTTCTTCTGTTAGACATATAACTCTACATGACCCTAGAGCCACTTCAAAAATTACAAATGAACAATTAAACGGTCATAAAAACTTTGTTGTTTCTTTAGCTAGACATCCAACTAATCCACATATGTTTGTTTCAGGTTCTCATGATTCTACTTGTAAAATTTGGGATGTTAGATCTAATAAACCATTGCATACTATTACTAGAGAAAACTCTACTGAGGATAATAAAGTCTTTGCTGTTGAATGGTCTAAAGAAATTAATGCAGTTGTTAGTGCTGGTGAAGATAAGCAAATACAATTCAACAAGACGGAGAATATTGTATAATCTATTCTCTTTATTTGTTTAGAAACATATGTAAAGTTATTATATAAAGATTTAATCCCTTCCTTTCTGTGATTTTTTTTTTTTTTTTTTTATAAAATGCTATGAAATTTCAATAAAGAATATCTTCCCTTGTATAAACCATCATTGTTAGTGATGTAGCCAATTTCTTCTTTTGGTGAGCAGCTACATTGAATATCCTTCCATCCTCTAGCTGCTCTTAATTCAGTAAATTCTTCAACTGTAAGAACAACTTTGGGTCTTGTACCATATTTTAAAGGGCCAATATTTATCCAATGAACGGTTTCATAATCTCTTTTATAACTTTCAATAGTATCTAAATATTCTAAAATATTTTCAGCTGTGTCCATAAAAAATACTGTTATTAAAATTAATTGTTTCTTTTTTTTTTTTTTATTAATATTTACTCTGAATTTTCTAAAATCACCAAGCTCAATGTTTAAATTTTTTGGTTGTTTAAAATCCTGGCAATTAATATTAAAAGATTTCAATTGTTCTTTGACAGATAAATGATTTGAATATTCAATTACCCATGGAGATATTTTAATATTCTTATTACAAGAATAAAGCAATTGATTTCCAATATACATCAAATCACTATACTCTACAGAAGTTACTTTTACATGAGGAAAATTTTTGGAAACTTCATAGGAAACTCTTCCTAGCCCACTCCCTGGTAATAAAATGTCAGTATTTCCATCATTTATATTTTTAACATTTTTAGAAATAGTTTGAAGAATGTAGTCAACAATAGGTAAAGTTTCAGCATTGTAATACATAGAGTTGTAATCACGTACTAAATGAGTAAGTGTTTCTTTAGTTAAAGAAAGAGGTGCTATTGAAATACTATTTTTATTAATATCATCGATAGTAATAGGTAAATGTTTTGATTCTAAAAAACTTTCTATTAAAGTCTCAATAGCTTTACCGTTATTCTCAATAATAGCGCAATCAATTTGATTAAACTTATCTAGTTGTTTTATACTAGAAGTTTGTTTTTGGTGATGTTTACTTAGTTCATTTAAAATTCTTTTTCTGAAAATATGATTTACTTGTAGAGTTTTCTCTTCATATTTTTTAAGCATACATAGAGCTAAGTACTGTTTTTTTTCAATATCAGTGGTTAAGCTTTTTGGTATTATTGCATTATTTAAGCGTTTGCTTTGTAATATATAAACTTCTATCCAATTTGCAAGTTTATTTCTCACATAGTTGTTTTTAGACACAAAACCAAACAACATTACTACAAATATTGTTAAAAAATTTAACCATGAACTAGCCATTGGAATTATTAAAAATTATCTTGTTGGAATGTATTGGGGGGGGGGTTTTTTCCAAGCAACGTATTTAATAATAAATTCTTTTGTGGTAGATTTTTTGTATTTTTTTTAAAAGAAAAAAAATAAAATGCATTAAACCAAATAATTTATTTAAAAAAAAAACAATTCCTAACAATTTTTTATTCTTTATTATAAATATTGTATTTAAATATTTTAATGATATTTACATTATTTTATATATCAGTTTATTGTTTTAATTTAACAGAAATTCAAAATTTTAAGTAATCACCCTTTTGTTTTAATTTCATAACCTCTCACTTTTTAAACAAATGATTTTAAAATTTTAAAAAAATAAGAATAAAGCCCACATTAGCCCGTTCATCTAGACATCCTTGGTTTTAATACTATGTTTTTTTTTTTTTTTTAATTGACTATATTATATATGTAATACATACAGATTAAATATTTATTTAAAAAAATTCAATAAAACTAAATCTTTCTATATAGCCATCCTATTTAATCAAAAGTTATTTTCTTACCACCGGTTTTGGATTTAACAACTTTATCACCGTTTTCATTTGTTACAGCTTTTTCTTCTTCTTGATCATCATCATCAAAAGTAATTCTTTTATTCTTTGGTTTTTCTTCTTTTACTACATCTCTTTTGTTATTGTTAACTTGTTCAACTATACTTGGAGCAAAACCTTTTAGAGATCTTTCCATTCTATTAAGTTGTGAGATATATTGGTTAGCACTTGAAATTTGACTAATTTTAGCATTGGTTGTTGTCATAACTTCTGGTTCTTCTTCTTCATCAGCAATTGCTTCTTGCTCTTCATTTTCCACACCATCATTTTCTTTCTGCTCAGAGTATATTTGTTCTTGTTGTTCAGAAATATATTGTTCTCTTTCACTTATAAATTTACCTAAAAATTCCAACATATCAGAATCTGATAGTGGGGTTGGGTTACCAATTTGTTCAATTAAAATTGGCTTGGATAATGGATTATCACCTACTTCGTGCTTTCTAGATCTAAACATTGTATAAATTTATTAATAGTGTATTGGTTTTTTGGGTTTTACAGGGGTTGTATAAATTATTTTTTTGATGAAATTTTAATTTTTTCTTATTATTTTTTTAAAAAGAAGAGTTTCATTTTTTATTTGAAAAAAAAATTATTAAACTCCATTTTGGGAAACAGAGAAAAAAACTTTAATAAAAAAATATAATAAAAAAGAAACGTGAGCAGCAAAAAAAAAATAAGTAAAACCTTCAATAAAATGGTTTAATCATTAATCCTTTTAATACAGATTATAAAAGATTCATAAATTGAAAAGATGTGATCTAATAATTTGAATCTTGATCATTATTATATTTAAATTTGTAAATTCAATATAAATTACAAAATCATTTTTTTTTCTTTACCTACCTGTGATTCATTTTTTAAAGTAAGAATTATTTCAACTTGAAAAAATAAAATTAAATAAATTTTAAGTATTAAAAAAACATGATATATCAGTAAAGAAAATTCTATTTCCATTAATTATATAATTTTTTAAAAAAAAACAAAAAAAAAATAGTAATCTATTTAAAGAAACTATATTTATTCATCTTCATCACTAACCAAAGCAGCAAAAGCATTGAATGCTTTCTTCTTAATATCTTGGATATCCTTGGCATCAGCTGCTCTAGAAGAACCTAAGTTCTTGTTGTTTGGTCTAGCTTTAACTACAGTGTTCTTAGCCTTCTTGTTTTTACCAGCAGCTTCTTCAGTAGTGGCAGTTTCTTCAGAAGCCTTTTCTTCAACAGCAGTTTCTTCAGCAGGTTGATCTTCAGTTTCAACAACAACAGTGGACCACCCGTCGTCATCAGTGGCCACCTTTGGCTTAGGTCTATGAACTTTTGGTCTAGAGTTGAAGTGATGGGAGGATCTTCTTCTGTTCTTTTTAGCTAACTCAATTCTTTCATGGAAATCTAAGTTGAATTGTTCATGATCAAAGCCGACAGGAATGACAGCGTTAGATTTCAAATTCAAAATTTCTTCGTATGAGTATAAAGCTAAAGTTTGAGACATAATAACAAATATTGGTGTTTTTTAATACAAACAGGGTTTTCGGTGGTGCTACTAAAACAGTTTATATTACAAACAATATAGAGTATAATTTTGAAATTATACAAAGCCTTAATAAAATTACTGTGTTGTCGATAATTTTTCGAAAAAAAAAATAATAATAATTTCGCTTTTATTTTTTTCAAAAAAAAAAAATTTTTTTTTTTTTTTAAATAAAAATATGATCATTGGTGTGTGAAAAGTCCGGGTAGCTAAAATTGATATTAGAAAACATGTTTATTCTTTTATCAATATATGTTCTGAAAAATCTTCATTTTTTATAATAATAGCATTTGTTTCTTCTTTTACTTCTTCTTCTTCTTCTTCTTCTTCTCCTACTTCAAAATCGTTAAGTGCCTCAGGTAATTTAGCCAGTATTTCTTTAACTTCTCCTATTAATTCAACATTCTTACATTTCATTATTTTATTAACAGGCATATTGGTACCAGAATCTGTTAATATACTATTTGGTATTTTAGGTTTAACAAAATTTATTTTTTTCAAAAACAAATCTTCATTTAATAGCTCATTTGTTTTTTTTTCTCTCTTTGGTTTAAAGTTTCTAACTTTTCCAATTTGAATAATCGGTTTATCTTTGTTTGCTTCTTTTACTAAATCTCTTCTTTTGTATAAGTATTCGAAGCCAAGTTCTTGGTTTGCATGGAAAACATTCTTCTTTGCAATTAAACTTTCAAAGTTTCTTAAAAGTTCTCTATTAGCTTTCAACTCTTCAACTATATCAAACTCACCCTTTGGGGGTTCTAATAAATGATCATCATTAATTAATTGATCTAGTCTTTTAAATTTAGAAATCTGGTTTGGCAGTCTTAGTTTGTAATTTTTCATTCCTATTTTCAGCATATCCCTCCTCTTTTGTATATTTTCATTAATCATTTCATTAAATTCTCTTGTAGCCTTGTCTTTCTTTATCTTTTTTTTATCTAAATTTGCTACTAACCTTTGTTCAGCATCATGTACTATTTGATTATTATCTATTTCTCTTTGAGTTTTATTACTATTAGCTGTTTGTGGCTGAAGAGATTCTGCTATAGTCATATTCATTATTTTGTCATCTTTGTTTCCATTATTATCAATATTATCTAAATTATCATCATTTATATTAATAAGTTCATTATATCTTTTCAAGCAACTAGCAGCTGTTTTTCCCATTGTCTCTGATATAGTATTCCACTGATCCCTATAAATGTTGTATAAATTTAGTAATTGTTTATCTTCATCTGAATTAAATGTTGTTTGTTTGTTATCATGTATTTTGGGGAGTAAATACTCTTCCCATCTTAATTTGCATTGAATTGCAGATTTCTTGACTAATAAGGTAGCAATTTTGTTCCATTTGTTTGTACCATATTTTTGAATACTTTTAGTAAGAATTTCATCTTCTCTAAATGTCCAATAGTTGTTGATATTAGAACCTTTTATAGTTGCTTGTTTATAAATATTGTTTATTTTTCTGTTAACAGATTTGTTATTCCCTGTTTTATTCATTACATAAAATTTAATAGAATCCTTAATGTATTAGATGTTTTTATTTTCAAAGAAGTAATTTTGGTATTTTAAAGAATATTTTCTTTTTTATATGTAATTTCAAAATATTGTACTTATTTTATAATTTTATGTTTCCCATCTTCATAATAATAAAAATAGTAAATCGAAAGAGAACACAAGGTTTAATTGTTTTTTTTTAACGATCACATGATTTGATTCTGAGTTTTTTTTTTGTCAAAGTTTTTTGGATTATAAAAAAATAAAATTTTGGGGGAGAAAAAAAATTTTCTACAACGCTTTGATGATTTTCTTATTTTTTTTAAAAAATATGGAGCACCTTAAAAAAAAATAAATAAAATAAAAAATGCATGTCACAAAATTTTAAACAAAAAAAAAAAAATAACACACATTAAAATTAAACCAAGAACAGTTTTGTAATTTAATAATTCATTACCTTGTTTAGAAACAAAAAGTCATTATTTATTGAATTTTTTTGTATCTGATCTTTATTTTTTCTTTTCTTTTCTCTTTTTTTGTAAAAGAATAAAACTTTATATTTCAAGAAAGAAAAAAAAATTATATGAACAGTTTAATTTATTCTTTTTTTTAAAATTATGGCATTTACTAACCTGTTTACTCCTAAACATCAAAGACTTGTAACACAATGTTACCCAAAAGGTAAGAAAACTTCTGAAAAGCAGCCTAAATCATCTGAATTATCATATTTAATATATTACTGTAACACTAGAAGAACAAAATTGACAAAAGTTTCCACTTTTTTGAAAAAAAAAGCAGCAAAAGATGTAAACAGTAAAAAAATTGGTGATATTTATGTAACAATAATTATATTATGCAAAATTATTATTAACTGTAAAGAAAATTTAGGTATAATATTTGATGATTTTATGTCAATTATTTTTAATATTTTGAAACAACCTATTTTTAAAAAAGATGATTATATTTTGGAGGGAATTGTTCAATTCTTTGAAAGTCTTTCTTTAAACTTAGATTATGGGTTTATTTCAAATACACAAATTAATCAATTTCAAAAGTTTTTAGAAATTTATTTCCATGAATTAATTTCTAAAGATGTTAAAAAATTAGACAGTTTACAAAAACAAAGACTTTTAAGAGGTTGTGTTGTTTTACCAAAGATTAAAAGTGTTAAACATTTAGAATTTTTCAGAGAATTTTTGTATGAATCTATCTATAAAACTTTAAAAATATACCAAATTAATAACGAAAACATAAATGTTAGATGTTTAGGTGAAGAAAACAAACAATTCAAGAAAGAAAGTGATGATTATTTAGAAAAATATGAACCAAAAACTGGCATGAATGCTGATGCTTCTACAGAAAGATTATCTAGAAGATTGACACACATCAGAAGTGAAAGTGAGTTTTTATCTAGAGCCTCTTTTGAAAAATCAAGTGATGAAGCAAACAAAGGAATAATGCCTGTTGGATTAGATGATATGGATCCAAATGATTATTCAGATGATTTAGAAAAAAAACTAACATTAGAAACTTTGAAAAATTATTTCAATTCTGATGAATCTGATTTGCTTCCATTATCTATAAAAGCTTTGAATACAGTCATGATTGAGGTTCCAAATGTTAATTATTATAAATTTATAATATCTGGTATTCCAGTTCAATTAAGATATATTTCTATTTTGATAACAGTAAATGGAATTATAAATTCACAAAACATAAAAGATAGTGAACAATCCATCTATAGTGACAACAACAAAGCAACAATTCTTTTAAAAATAATTTCAGATTTGGTACTGTCAGAAGTTAGTATTGTTGCTTTAAGTGTTGTAGATATTGTCAAGAAATTGATCAATTATCAAATATCATTTGCGATCAATAACAAATCTTATAATTCTGCAGATGATGAATTGATGAAGCAAATTCCACACACTATTTCAATTTTAAACACTAGAACTTTTTACAAGGATCAATTGAATGATATCTTACATGAGATTTTAAACTTGATCGAAGTTTATGTTGATGGAAAAGATGATAGTAAAACTATTTTAGATATTTTATACAATGATATGTCACTGATTACAAGTTATTTGGACAAATCTCAAAATCAAATAAGTTTATCTCTGTTTAATGATGTTACTATGATTGTGAGAGATAATTTGACTAGAAGTAATTATATTAAGTTATTTGATATTACCTTAAATACTAAAGATTTGAACAATCAAACTTGTATGACATTTTTTGAATCCTTGAGGCAATTAATTTCTTTCTTTGATAGTGAGTTAACTGAAAATATATTATCAACTGCTTTAGAAAACTTCAGATCCTGTATTCTTTTAAGTGGTTTGAGTTTCTATAAAATGGCACAAAAAGATGAAGAACCAGTCAGCAAAGATTATTTCGTTTATCATTTGCAAGCAGCCAAATTTTTGAAAATTAAAGATTATGAAAATAAAGTTTATTCTTTGATTAAAGAAAATAGATATTTTGCAACTAATGAGCTATTAAATTATTATTCAGATGAAACTTTGAACCCTTATTCTATCAAAGGTAGTAAAATATTATCAGATTCTACTGATGAAAACAATGGTTTAATAACAAATGATCCTGAAGCACAAGCTAAAGAAGATGAGATTATTTATAACATGATGAATACAAGTTTACAAAACTTGGATATACCAAAAGCATCAAGTATTACTAGACATTTTGATGTCAAGTCTCTTACTGCTTTGCAAAATGGTAACAACTATAATGATAAACCTTCTGTAAATGAACTAAAATCCTTGATAAATAATAATGGTAAGAATTCTTTAGTTAACAAGTTGAAAAGAAATGATACAATGGCTTCTCAATCTGTCAAATCTAAAGTTACAAACATAACATTCTTATTATCTGAATTGCAAGATTCTTCTAAAAACTTAAAAATAAGAATGCCAAATGAAGATCAAGTTTCCCAATTAGATGAAAGAATTATTAAGCAAAACAAATTAAATAGAAATTCATTTAAAAGGGGCAAAAAATCATTTGAAAGTGCTGATAGATTATCATTAACTTTTGGTAATTCAAATAGATTATCTACTACTAATAGTAACACTAGCATTTCCAAAACAGTACCAAATCATGTGAGAAATGGTAGTAACTCTGATTTTATAGATATAAAGAATTTCAAATATGAAAATGAAAAAGAAGGGGAAGATGAAGATGATGATGATTTCAATTTTGTAGATGCAAGCAGCGATGTTTCCAGTATTGGAGAATTAGATAACCGGGGTAATCTGTTTGTATAAGTGAATCACTTATGTGTTTTTTTTTACAATTTTCAAATTTAATTAAAGGTTTATTTTTTTATGCATTTATATATATATTGACTTAATCAAATAAGTAAAAGTTCAAAAAATTAAACCAGAGATTTAATAACAATAATAAATGTATATATAAAATTGAAGTTAACCACATTCATTTTTTTTTTATTCCTTTTATTCATATTTTCATTGATCATTTAATGTTTCTTTTTCTATTAATTCTTTCTTAGTTTTAATTTCTTGTTCTTTTTTCCAATTCTCAAATTTCATTCTTTTTGCCATATAATTTAGTCCTTGTTTATGTTTTCTTCCACTTAAATGTAGTTTATAGGTATCTTCTCCTACAAGTATCAAATTATTTCCGTTTTTATCCTTACAACTTTCACAACCAAACTTATCCTGATTTAATTTCAATTCAATTGGATTTGAAATATTTTCCAAATTTTTCAATGTACTAAAATCTAACAAATGAGATAATCTTTCCGGTGAATTGTTAAATTTAGTTGTATCTTTTCCTTCTAAAAAATTTTTGGCAATACATGCAGCTCTATCTTCAACATTATCTGACCATTCTTTCAAATCACTAGCATCAAGAATATACATGTTTTCACCTTTTATGTCCGGTATCAAAGTATTTTTAATCCATTTTATCTGCTTTTTAGCATATTGTCTAGTCTTTGTTTTCATAATAGTTTTACCTTCTTCAAACAATTTCTTATCGCTACAACCACTTTCAAGCCATGGTAAAAACTCTCTAAAACCAATCACTTGCCATATCCCAGACTTCATATTTTCCTCTAAATCTTGGTCTATCTTATATTCCTTAAATTTTTTGTATAAAAATTGAACTTCCTCTGTAGCTCCATTCTCAAACATTTTATCCACCCTTGAATCCAATCTTTGATTCAAAATTTCAGCATCACTGTAAACCCAAAAGAATAAAGTATCATATCTCATAGACAAATCCTGGTTTAAATAAATGTTACTAGGTTTATCTCTAGTAGAGTAATAAATTTCTATCATTCTAAGAACCCTCTTGTTATCATTTGGATGCCATTTCTTTGCCATTAAAGGATCAATTCTGTTCAATTCCTCATACAGTTTTGAAGAATTAAATTCATTTTCTTTAATGAAAAGCTTTTGCTCAGAAGTCCAATTTTCCTTAGAAATTGTCTCATTAATGCTTTTGTTAAATAATGCTTGTAAATAATAGTGGGTACCACCTACCACTATTGGAAGTTTTGATCTTGAATGAATCTCATTTATTTCCTCATTGCATTGTTTTTCAAAAAGCTTTAAGTTGTAAGATTCTGTTAATGGTAAAAAATCCATTAAATGATGTGGAATTCCATTTCTTTCTTCTATCGGATGTTTATTTGATACAATATCCACATCTTTATAAATCTGCATTGAATCAGAATTGATTATTTCACCATTGAATTTTGTAGCTAGTTGAATTGAAAGATCAGATTTACCTGTTGCAGTTGATCCTAAAATAACAATAATCTTTTGTTTAGTTTTATTCATTTATCTAATATTTATGTATAAATAAAAATACAGTAATTTAAATTGCTGATAATATTATTTATTTGATTTTTGGTTTATATATGTATGTATGTATATATATAAGATGAGATTTATTTTAAATTAAATGGTTTTTTAAAATAAATAAAAAAAAGAAAAGAAATATTTGGTATAAAAAAAATAAATAAAATATGTTTATATCCGAATTTAATCATCAAAATCACTGTCTTCTTCATCTGAGATACTGAAACCATCAACATCCAAATATGATTTACCCAAATTGTATGATTTGATTAATGAATGTTGCATTTCAACTATCTCATCCAAATAATCGCTATCCAAAGAAAGTAAATTTCTAAGACGATTCTTGTTTTTGACAGTATAGTTGAGCCAATATTTAAGAACATTTGTGAATTTTTTAGAGTTTGTTATTGATAAATTCAGTTGATCAATATCAATAAAACAATTTTTTGTTGGGAAAGTGTTCAAGTAGTTTTTGTCTAATTTGTAGGTGTTTAAAACCTCTTGATTACAGGTATTTTTACTTCTTTTTATATCTACAGATCCAAATATATGGATATTCTTTTTATCACCATCATCACCCTTTAATTTCCAAGTTTTAAATTTGCCGTGATGGAAATTCTTTGGTATATTGAAATTTGTGATATGATTGAATTCAATATCCTTATTTACAGTAATATTGGATAAAATTTTTTGTTGAGATATACTGCTATTATTATTAAAAACTAATCTTCTAGTTAGCTCATCAGGAGTCAATCTATCATTAGTTTTGTCAAAAAGAGAATTGATTGTTTGAAACACTAGAGATTGTTGGGAGGTGTAATCAAAGGATTGTTTAGAGTCAGACTTGTAAGAAAATGGTAGTAGTAAGGACACATTCTCTAGGCATTCAAGAGTATTGATAATGTTGTTCATGAACATTGTAGTTTTAGAGCTTTGACTCAAATTCAATATACTTGTGTCCTCGCATGAAAGTGAGTATTGGAATAATGTGATTTTTGGAAATTCATCACTTATATCTTGTAACAATTCATTGTTTAAATAGCCCCAAGAAGTATCAAATTCACTGATTAAATTAAAGTGTCTAAAGTTGTCACATCTTTCTAGCCAGTGGTGAAATTTGTCATCCCATAATTCATATTTTCTATTAGCATATTCATTTTTACCAGACTGTGGGTGTAAAAAATGTTTCACATATGTCTCTTCATCATTAGATTGTTGATTTGTAGGTAAGTTTACAGGTATTCTAGTATTATCAACTATGTGATTGTTGTGGTACCAATCTTCACTTATAAGTAAATTTTCTGGTTTCAACAAGAACTTGTTATAATCAGTCCAATAAGTGAAGCCTTCTGGTTGGTCAAGATCTTTGTTATCTTCGTTCTCTTGTTGTTCTTCTTGCTCTTCTATTTGCTTTATAGATTTTGGAAATTTTCCAGCATCCAAATTTTTTTGGAAATCTGATTTATTGATTTTATCATTGGATGTTTCTATCTTTTCATAACCCACTATGGTATTGTCATTGATATTATTTTCATTCCAGTTACTGTTGTAGTTACCACTATTTTGTGTATCAAATAAAATAGATCTTGGTGTATAATATGCTAGTTTTCTTAACTTGTCAGTCTTGACATCCAAATTAACATTATGTGACACTCTACAATCTTTCAAATTTCTTTGTTGGTGAAGTATAGATTCTTCAATATTATAGAACTGAGTTAGCAAATGGTTTGCTGTATGAGAAAGCCCAACATTTATAAATTCTTGGTCTTTTGGTACCATTGGGGAATTAAAAAAAAAAAAAAAAGATTGAATGGTGGTTTATTTGTGGTTATGGGTCAGGGTTTTTTTTATAATCTTTTGCCTAACATGAATCAATCAATTAAAAAGAAAGAAGGCGAAGATGAGCAAAAACATGTTTTATTTGGAAAAAAAAAAATAGTTTCAATTTTAATCACATGACTATTTTTATATGTGTGAAAGATTTCAAAAATAACATCATTACGTGTTAAAAAAAATAAAAAAAAGAAGAAATATAACTTAAAAACAAAAAAATTTTGCAAAGTTATTTTTCTTTTCTCTATTCATATTTATTCACTCTTTGATATTTATATATATATATAACTAATTTGATAACCCAAAAAGAAGAAAAACAACATATAAATAATATATTATTACATCTCCAGTTATAATATGCAACTTAGTATCTATTTGTATCTTTTTTCCTTATTGCTTACACCTTTTGTTGAGTGTTTGAAAGAAGGATTAGATTATTATCAAATTTTAGAAATAAGAAAAGAAAGTAATCCAACAGAGAAAGAAATCAGAAAACAATATTTACAGCTATCCAAAAAATATCATCCAGATAAAAACAACAATGATGATCCAGCAGTAGAAGAGAAATTTTTGTTAATTTCAGAAGCTTATGAAGTATTAAGTGATCAAGAATTGAAAAGTTTATATGATCAACATGGACAAAAGGCTTTTGAAGATGGTCCAAACAATGCAAAACAGTATGCTCAGCAACAGCAATTTAGAGGTGGTGGTGGTATGGAAGATATAATAAACCATATGTTTGGTGGTGGTGGTGGAAATCCATTCCAACAAGGAGGAGGACCAAGAAAGACAAATCCAATTTTGGCACCAATACAAGTAAGTTTAAAAGATTTTTATAATGGTTTTAGTACAGAATATAAGCTTGATTTGAGAGCTGTTTGTGATAAATGTTCTGGTAAAGGGGGTCAAATGGCTAGATGTGGTAGATGTAATGGATCAGGAAGAATTATAAGAGAGTTTGTTCAAGGACCTTTCAGACAACAAATCCAACAGCATTGTGATGCCTGTCAAGGTTCTGGAGAGAGTTTAAAGAAAGTATGTGGGCATTGTCATGGAAATAAAGTTTTGATGAAAGAGAATCTTATTATTGTTGATTTGAAAAGAGGTTTTGAAAGGGATGGAAGAATATTGATGGAGAATAAAGGTGAACAAATGCCTGGAATGGAAAAAGGTGATTTATTATTTCAGATTGAAGAATTAGAAAATGAAGGCAATTATGGATTTAGAAGACGTGGAAGCAACTTATATAAAACAGTCACTTTGACATTGAAAGAAGCATTAAAAGGTGGGTGGAAATTGGATATGCCTCATTTCAATGAAGATCTATCACCTTTTGTATTAAAAAGAGATATTAACAAAGCAGTCAGTTTCAATGAAATTGAAGTGTTGAAAGGATATGGTATGCCAATATATGATAAAGATACTGGTTTCTTTGATGATGAATTTGGAGATTTGATTATAGAGTACAACATAATCATGCCTAAAGGTATGAAAGATACAAACTCAATGAACTTAGATGAGCTTTAAAGAATATATATATATATTGGTATAATTAAAAATAACAAAATACAAGGAATACATCCTTAAAAGCATATTATAAAGATATTAATAATAAAAAATTTATTTAAAAAAATAAGTATATTTAAGCTAGTATATATATATATATATTGATGAAAAACATATGCATCAAGCATAGTTAAAGAAAAGTCATAAAGAAAAAAGTTATTAAACAATTTTTAGAAATAGAGAATGTGAAAAAAAAATTATAAAAATCATATATCTTTTAAATTCTCATTCTTTCTTTATTAGCAGTTCTAGCAATCATTGTATTTTTAGCTTGGTATCTGATTAGGCATCTAGAAATAATGAAACCATTGACAATACCAAAAGAAGCAGCAACACCGGTTCTAGCCCAAATAGGTAATTTAGCATAAGACATGAACATTTTTTTTTATATATTTATTTTGTTAGATAGAGAAAGGATATAAAGATTACTTGAATTGATAATATTTAAAAAAGAAAAATATTAAAGCAATTTATTTTTTTAAAAAAAAATTTTTTTTTTTTTTTTAAAATACAGATAAAGTATGGGTTTATATTATAATTAATAAAAGTAGTAAAATTTAAGAAATTACAATATTAAAAAAGTTATATACTTTCTTCCTTTATATATGTTTTGTATTAATATTATTAAAAAGATAAAATAATGATAATATTATTTTATTTAACTTTTATTTTGACATTTCGACGTAATCTTTATGTCTAATAATAATAATACATATTTGTGTATGTTTTAAAAGGATTTAATTGACATTTATTTTAATTTTTTTATTAATTAAAATGCTATTATTAACTTTTATTATCTTTGTAAAAAAAATGTCAAAGATAATATATGTGTGTATAAAAAAATATTTGTTTCATATTTGTGTAAATTAATATAATATTGAATAATCATTTACAAGTTAAAAAATATATGTATATAAAAAGACATTTTTAATCGTTTATAAGTAAATATTGATATTTACTTAGACATTTCAATTAAATAATAAGAAAAAACAATTTTTATCGGTTAAAGAGTTGATGATGATTATAAATTATGAATTTTAATTATTTCCTTATTTTGTTAAATGAAGTAAAAAAAAGTAAAAAAAGGGTTTATAAACGATTCATAAACGATTTATTTATGTAATATATATTATTAATAATTGACGTAATTGATTAAAAATTTAAATAATAATAGATAAAATATAATATTTACAATAAAAAAAATATTTAAAAAAAAAGACGGGTTCAAGTGTACTAATTTATATTTATATTTTCAACAAATTTTTTTTGACCATATATAAAAATATAATTTTAGTACATGCGGAAAAGAAAAGATATTATTTGTAGCATGTGCTTAGTTTCGTTCAAAAGCTATCTATAAATTATTTATATATATATATATTTGTCTTTTTTTTTTTAATGGAAGTCACATGTTTTATTCTAATATATATATATATGTATACTTTTAATATTTAATTAATAAATAAATTATACAATCATATATATATTCAAATACATATATTATTTTTTCTATGAATATAGGCTCTAAAACGTTCTCTTCTATTATACTTCTATCTACTTTATTTTATTTCTATCTATTTTAATATATTTCCCACATCAGTTCTTTTCTTTCTCTTTTTCTTTCTTTACAAATCCATGGACAAATCAGATTCACAGTGGTCATGTTTTAATAAACAATGATCAGACTCTCTGCAAACACTACATTGTCTTGTCCATCCTCTTATATCATATCCTGATCCACCTGCATTTGGTCTATCTTCAACAACAACAGTCTCCATTCCAAGAGTATCTTTTAGCCAAGGATGGTTAACCATTCCTCCAGCATCAGCTCTCTCTCTAGGATCTGTCTTTAGCATTGGCAATAAGAAATCATTCAACTCCTGTGCCTCTTGAGGATCAAAATGATATTTATCCACTAAAACATCAAACAATTTCCAATGTCTCATTTGACTTATATGCTTCAATTCCCCTTCCTCATTGAAAATATCAAAGGAATATTTTCCTCTAGTTTTCAATCTAGATGGTATTTTGCCTAAAAGCTCAATTATTTGTGCTATATGGTCATCATCCTTTGTATAAGTCTTACCTTTGTTTGGATCAAAAAGTAGATCTCCAGTGGCTAATTCAAAGATCAAACAAGCAACAGACCATATATCACAAGAGGCCCCCCATTTGTAACCTAAAATTGCTTCAGGGGATCTATACTCTCTTGTTTGAATGGAGTTGGTATAGTGCTTGTCTATCCAGCAGCCATTTCCTAAATCACCGATCTTGATCTTAATGATATCAGATTGACTGTTTGGAGATGGATTAAGAATTTTTTTCACTGATTGACTCATATTCGTCTCCTGTCTTTCCCCATTATTATTATCACTATTGTTATTATCATAATCATTGTAGTATGATTTAGTTGTCAAAAGAGATGGGAGTGGCATTGAATAAGAGACAACAGATCTTTTTCTCTTTGGACATATTATATTTGACAAAGATGATTGCACTGATTTCAAGAATGATGGTCTTGCAGTTTTATGCACCTCTTTTTTATCAATCTCATCTGTCTCCTCTTTATCTCCAACTTTTTCCCCTACCACAACTTCTTTCTTATTTTCTTCCTCTTCATTTCCTCCTTTTTCTGTTTCTTCATTTTCTCCAATTTTTTTCTTTATAACTTCTATGTCCTCTCCTTTCTTTTGTACATTTTCTCTTTCTTTTCTTTGCATTGTTTTCAGCTTCCTCTTTTCAGCCTTTTGCAATTTCAACATCTCAGTTATTGTTTCTAAATCACCAATCTCCATTAATATATTTTCCGGCTTAATATCAGTATGGATGATCCCGCATTTTCTATGCATGTAGTCTAAAGCCAAAAGAAGCTGCTTAGCAATTTGTTTAACATAAACAATAGGTAATTTTTTTTGTTGAGATCTTTGAATCAATTTCAATAAATTCTCTCCCAAAATTTCAAAAACCATACAAATATGATCACCATTCGGTCCTTTATGCACAAATGAATTTAAAAGATTTATAACATAATCCTTTCCTGAAAAGGGAGCATCATCTTCCTCTTTTATTAAAGCGAGCAACAAGTCAATTTCATCTCTTGCTGCATCTGTACAATCTTTTGAAGCTCTAACTATTTTCAAAGCAACATACTTATTTTTATCATCTTCAGCTGCATGAAGATCTTTAGCTAGCCAAACAGTTGAAAAATGGCCCCATCCTAACTTTTGAATTATTCTATATCTATTATCGCAATAGTATTCGTTTTTCTTTATAGGATGGTATCCACCGTATTTATAGTCTCTGGGGTCTTCTTCATACCTAAGAAGTTTTTTGTCCAGCTCTTCTTCCTCCTCTTCATCATCTGAACTAGTGAACTCATAGTCATGTTCCTGATTGGATTTAGTCTTGTTAGTAATTATTATTGGAGAAGTGGTTGACATAACATTTTTTTCTCCCTCCCCATCTTCCTCTTTTTCCTCCTCTCTTTCTTCCTTCTCTTTTTCTCTTTCTTCCTCTTCACTTTCTTTGATGACATTCACTTTTGTTTCATTCATGACAACGTCATAAATTAAAGAATCACCACTTTTCATCTCACTATCTTCTTTTAAAGCCATGGACAACTTTGATAGATTGTTTGTGCTTTTTTGTTCTGTTGTGATGGTAGGAGGTTGATCGCTAGAAGTTGTTGATGTCAATACAGACTGCATTTTTTTTTTCTGTTTAAGTATATTTTTAATCTAAACTGGTATGCTTAGGGTATATTTAATTATATTTATGTATATATTGAATGATTTTTTTTAAAGTAAGTGAATATAATTTCGAATTATTAGTTTTTATTGTTTTTTTTTTTTTTTTTTC
>JAJMDL010000068.1:0-37135 GCA_030573575.1 Hanseniaspora sp. CRUB 1602 | reverse complement strand
TAACACAACGGAAAAAAAATTATTTTTAAAAATTATTTTTTATATAACAGATATTAATTGTAATAGCTTATTTTTTTATGCTAAATTAAATCCACCTTTGTCTTCTATAGCTATCGTTAACTTTTCTAACAATATATCTTTGTTTTTATAATCAGGTAACCTTAATAGATTAAAACAAGTAGAAGAGGAAGGAAGATGATTCTTACTATCAATAAAATCTGGATCTGTAATCTTTGTAATACAAATCAATGGGTTTAAAGAGCCAAAACCATTAAACGGTGGTGCTCTTAGTGAAGTAATAAAATGGAAAAATTTAATTAATTGATCATTTGAAAAATCATTTCTTAAAATGTACATCAAATCTTTTATAGTTTTATCATTTTCATTATATCCTTGTAATTTTAAATTAGAAATAAAATCATCTAATGGGAATTTTTTTAAAGAATCTCCATTAACAATCAAAGAAATATCTTTTCCTTCATTAAAGATAAATGAAGATAAAACCATTAACATAAATTCATCTTGCACAACAAGCTTAAAACCTTTAACAAAGTATTCCATAAATCTGTCTAATCCCTTATTATTCAACTTGAAATCAGTTATTTTCTTAATATAAAAATGTAAATTTTCATAAGTTACTGGTATCTCATTTCCGTTTGGTACTAATTCAATACCTTCATATTCCATGTAAAGATCCAAAGATCTTAGTTCTTTCTCGTTAAGTTTAAATAAACCTTCTAGGTTGGTATAAAGTTCATAGTCTTCATACTGTAAGTCTATAAATTCATTTTCGTAAATTGCAGTTTTACGATTATAATATAGATCATACAAAGTTAATAAAAATTTCCTCCAAAACCAATATGAAAATTTATATGGGATAGTGAAACCTTCCAAGAGTAAAAAAGCTAAAATTTTTCCTGCATTTTTGACCAACTGTTCATTTGTAAATAAAGTTTCTGTTAGTCCAAGATTTTCTAAAACGGAATGGCAAAGAAAATCTTGGTTAGGTACTAAACCATCACCATTTCCACTAACACCAAATAGGTTCAAATCACAAAAAAACATTTTTGATGCTTCACTTAAAAAATCTTTTTTCAATCCATAACCTCTCCCTTGTTCCCCTTTATATTCAACAGCAAAAGAACTTCCAGAACTGCTATTTAAATGATACATTAAATCATTAAAAAAATTATTTCTATCAACCTGAAGTAAAATTTCTGCATTCATTGGGCCCTTGTAAACCATACTGAATATTTTTTCCCACAAAAGTTTTCGGAACGAAAAACTTGATAGACAAATATCAATAGAGATAGGAAATATGTTATTATTGAAAGATATTGGATTGAGTTTATTGATAACTTTTTCTACATGGTCTTCATCTGTTTCCCCATCAATAGAATCAAAAACAAAAGTTGATGATTCTACATAAGATCTGGCTCTATCTAAAATATAGAATTCAACTGGCCAGGTATTGCTTTTTGTATCAATCAAAAGGGAATATTCTTCATAATTCATAGGATCATGTAAAAAACTGTAATATGAATTAAGAAGTTCTTTCAAATCATCTGTCAATTGAAAATTATTTTTTAAAAGATAAAATAATTTGTATTGTTGAAACTGCTCAAAATTAGATATTTTAATACAATCTAACTTATTTATTAAATCTAATTGATTTAAAATATGTCTATCAACAAAAAAATTTAGTTTCTTTGGACTTGCTAAATAAAAAAAAACATAAATGTTAAATACAATTATGGAATTAATTGGATTTTTTTGGAAAAGAGCAGTGTATTTATTAAAAACAACTTTCATTAGTAAAAATACTTGTGAAGATAATAAATGTTCTTTCATATCGTTGATAAAATCTTTACTTTTTGATAACGAAAAGGTGAAAAGATAAACTTCATCAAAAGTTTCCAAATTTAAAATAACATTCCATATTGATAAAATAGAGTTTTTGATATTTGGATATTGTACCATGACATTTCCAAATCTTTCAACTATATTTTTGGTATCTATCAGATTGTCTCCACCATACACAGCCAAAATGGATATATTTTTCAAAGAATTATATTCTAAATCATTTGTAGACAAATTCAAAATTTTAAAATTGGTCTCATTCAAATAAGAAGTATTATTTTCTTCTCCAAAGAAACTTGCAAACTCAGTATGCATCAAAAGTCCAAAAAAAATAGTTTCTGAAGTTATGAAATATTTGTAAAAATTAAGATTTAATAGGTTATCATTATCAAAAGAAGTATTACTTGCTAAAATACATCTATTCTTGAATATGACATCAATTGTGTTTATAATTTTAACTTGATCTATTCTTAATGCCTCATTTAAAGTATTTAAATAAGCATCATTTCCATTACTAGCAAAATTGAAATCAATTGATTCATATATGAGGTTAATTGCTTCTAGAATAGATTCTTTTTTTGAAAAAAATGATTTGAGGGTGAAAAATTTTTCCAAAATAGTCAAATGGGAAATAAAATCTAAATTAATCAAAGTTTCTTTCAAATATGGCCAATGAAAAAATTCTTCAAATTTGAAAAACCATTTATCTTTTTCTTTAAGTTTAAAATCATCTTTTAAATATACATTGTCAATATTATTATTATTATTATTTTTTTGAATCAAATGTTTATATACACTTGCTCTATAAAGAAAAAGTCTAAAATGGTTTTGTAAAACTACTGCTGCTTTTTTTTCAAGTTGTGCTTTTTGTCTTGCTTCCCTTTCTAATTGTGCTTTAAGAAGAATATCTTTACTAGAAGTAGAAGTTGTATTGTTATTTCTATAATTGGTTCTTTTTCTAGCATTATTACTACTAGATCTTGAAGGAAGGAACATTTTTTTAAAATTATTATATATTTTAACACTGGTATGGTAATATGTCTTTTTTTTAAATTTATTATTATTAAATAATTTAACACTGGGGTGTTAATATGTCTAATTTTTTTTTTAGTTTAATTCTCTGACAATTAGCAAATCGTATCTTATGAGTCACATGATTGGCGGGGGGGGGGGTGTTTTTTATTTTATTTGATTCAACTAAAAATTTTAAAAAAAAAAAATGTAAAAAAGATGGAGTTTTCTCTGATGAAAAAAAAAGAACCACAATTTTTATAAAATTACCCGAATATATATTTTAAATTTTTTACATTTTTTTTATTTTTGATTTATCAAAAATAACCTTAATATTAAACATTTATTTGAACTTGCATTAATATTATTTTTTTAAAAAAAAAATTGCATGTGGTTTTTATCTCTTCATTTTATTTTGATAAGTAAAGCATTTTAAAAAAAAAACTAAGAAAATATATATAATTATTATTTTATATATTCTCTCTATAAAAAAGACTATATACTGATTCAAGGTAAATACAAGTTGTTATTTTATTTTAATCTAATCTTTTGACACAATTATTACCTCTTTTTTAATATAATCTTAAAGTTAAATTAAACATAGTTGTTCTATTCAAATTAAAACGGTTCAATTTAAAATAAAAAAAAGAGGTGTATAAAATATAAATTAAAATAATCTCTAAAACAACAATAGATTAATATTCATATATTAAATTTTTTTAAAGAAAGAAACATGTATGGAAGAACACGCGGTTTAATTAAAAAAGATTTTCAATAAAACTAATATTGATTTAAGGGAGTTTTTATTTCTAAGTTGCAAGAAGAAAAAAAAAACAAAAAACTTTGTCTACTTATACTTTTAAATGATTTTTTACAAGGCACATTTGGTTTCTTTTTCACTAAAAACAAGAAATACGGAAATAACATTAAAAAGATTTTTAAAATAATACTAATTATTAAAGGTCAAAAAAGGGATTATAAAACTGTATGTGCGGCTGAAGATTAAAAATTAATTAATTAAAAAAAAAAGACCAATAATAGATAAATAATTAATTTCACGTGGCAACACGTGGGTCATCTAATAATTTAATATTAAAAAAAAAAAAGAAATTAAAAAAATAAATAAAAAAAGCCCACATGCTTACCTCTTTTATATGTGGCTACTGTAATTTTTTTTCTCCTCTTCAAAAAAAATAGGTTAGAAACACTCGCATAATGAAATAAATGATACAAAAAATTGACAACAAAATAGAGAAAAAATATATAATTTTTTTTTTAAAAAACCGTTAGCCCATTTTCCTTTTTCTCTTCTTTGTTGGTCAAAGATTTAAGTATACCGCATTCAATACCTTAGTAAGCATTGCACAATAAAGATTAAATATTTATTAAGGGAGAGAATTAAAAAAAAAAAAAATTAAAAAAAATTACTACGAAGTCCCACATGGAATAAATTAATATTAATTTTTAATTATGTAGAAAACAAAATTAATATATCTTATACAAAAAAGAAAGAAAAAAGTTTAACGACCAGTCGTTGAAATATCCCTTGAATAAAAATTTAAAAAAAACTATATATATAAAGAAACGATGAGTTGAAGATTAAATTTAAATTATTATTTATTCATTTATATTATTCAATATAATATCAAAAAAAAAATTATTATGATATAATAACCATAGAGAATTAACTTTTAATATCACATAAATACATTAAAAAAAAACTATTAACTAGTATCTTTTCGTATTTAATAAATATATATATATAAATAAATAAATAAATAAAAATGAGTTTAGAAAAAGAAGATCCAACTGATGTTTATGTCAGAGAAAATGGTGGTAACGCTGCTTTCCACAATTATATTAATGATTTCTCCCACATTAAGGATCCATTAGAAAGAAGAAGATTAGCTTTAGAAAAAATCGACAACGCTGGTTTCACTTGGAGATCTGTTTACTTGATTATTGTCGCTGGTATTGGTTTCTTGAATGATTCCTATGATATTTTCACTATTTCTATTGCCTTAACCATGATGACTCCAATCTACTTTGCTGGTGAAAGTGCTTTATCTTACGGTATGAGTACTTGGATTAAGGTTGCCACTTCTGTTGGTGCCGTTATTGGTCAAGTTGGTTTCGGTATCATGTCTGATGTTTTAGGTAGAAAGAAAGTTTACGGTTTAGAATTATTGATTATTATTATTACCACTATTTTCCAAGCCTGTATTGGTAAAGCTCCAGGTTTGAACTTTGGTCATTTGTTAGCTTGGTTAAGACTTTTCCAAGGTATTGGTATTGGTGGTGATTACCCAGCTGCCGCTGTTATCACTGCTGAATTCTCTACCACCAAATGGAGAGGTGCCATCATGTCTGCTGTCTTTGCCTCTCAAGGTTGGGGCCAAGTTTTAGGTGCCGTTGTTTCCGTTATTTGTGTTAGAGCTGCTAAATCTGATATAAGTGTTTCCTCCAAGGCTTGTGATGATAAGTGTTTAAAAGCTTTAGATCAAATGTGGAGAGTTGTTATTGGTTTCGGTGCCGTTCCAGGTGCTATGGCTTTATACTACAGATTGACCATTCCAGAATCTCCAAGATACTCCTTAGATGTTCAAAATGATATCAACTTGGGTACCGCTGAAGTCTCTAGATTCTTGGCTGGTGAATTAGGTGAAGCTGAACAAGAAGAATTAGATGTTTTGAAGAAGACTGGTGTCGAAGTTGATAACATTGATACTACCCAAAAGAAGGCTTCTTGGAATGAATTCTTTAAGCATTTCTCTCAATGGAAATATGGTAAAATTTTATTCGGTACTGCTTTCTCTTGGTTCATTTTAGATGTTGCTTTCTATGGTTTGAATTTAAACACTTCTAATGTCTTGAAAGCTATCGGTATCACCACTGGTACTACTTTATACAAGACCTTATTGTCTACTTGTAAAGGTAACTTGATTTTGATTTGTGCTGGTTCCGTTCCAGGTTACTGGTTCTCTGTTGCTTTGATTGATACTTGGATGGGTAGAAAGTCTATTCAAATCATGGGTTTCATTGCTTTAACTTGTATTTTCGCTATCATTGCCGGTTTACAAGATACTCCAAACCCAACTAAAGGTGGTATTTCCAAATTCACTTTTGCTTTATACATTTTCGCTGAATTCTTCTCCAACTTTGGTCCAAACACTACTACTTTCTTGTGTTCTGAACAATTCCCATCCAGATTCAGAGGTACTGCCCACGGTATTTCTGCTGGTATTGGTAAGGTTGGTGCCATCTTCTCCCAAACTGTTATCGGTTACTACGTTAACAGAGGTACTGATGGTTTAAAGAAGTGTATGGGTATTTATTCCGGTTTAATGTTCTTGGGTCTTTTGTCCACTTTCTTAACTAATGAAACTAAGAACATTTCTTTGGAAGATATCGCTTACAGATTCCATGGTGATACTGATCCAAACCAATTCATTTCTAACCCTGAACAACAAGAAGTTTCTTCTGAAACTGAAGATGATGTCAACAAGTTGGCTTAAAAAAGCTTATACAAATTTCTCTTTTTTTTATTTGATATAAAAAAAACCATCTTTAATTAATAATAAAAAACAAAATACAAAAATAAAAAAAAGCATATTCTGCTTTTCCTTTTTTATTATACCCTTTCATAAGTTCAATAATTATATGAAGATTGAAACAATGGAAAAGGATATATATATGTGTATATAAATAGATAAATACTTTAAAACTTAAATATACGATAATACAATATTTTATTAGGTTCAACTTAAATACAAGATTAATAATAATATTTTAAGTATTACTTTTTTTTAAATAACAAAAATTATAAGAATTAAGAGAAGAGTTAATTAAAAAAAAATCATATAATTCAATTACAGGAAATACACGTGAACAGCCACCAAATATACTGTAAATTTAACTTTGTAAAAAAAAAAAATTTTAATTAAAAAAAAATACATTAATAACAAAAAATATTATGTTTATCAAAAAAGAAACAAAATGTTTAAACAATATATACCTAAACTCTTGCAATTATACATTTATATATTTATTTAATAAAATGAGTCAGAGTAATAACACAGACGTGACCCATAATGAATTCTTAAAAGATAATGATACTGTTATTTCAAATGAAGATATATTAGATTCCTTGTCAAACTTACAAGATCAATATACAAAGAACATAAGACAACATTTATATTCAACTTATATTTTTCGAAAAGTTTTAAAACAAAACAATAATACTATGGTTCATCTTCCAAAACGAGTTAGTTTTTGGCCAAGAAAAGTTACTGCGGATATGCTAAAAGAAAGGCTAGCTTATGATTACACTAATGAAACGGATGATTTTAGTGTGATTTCTAATGATGAGCCAATGGGTTCTAATAATAAAGATGATATGAATTCTTTAATGAATTCTGAAATAATGGCTAGAGTTCAATCAAAACTTTTTGAAAAATTAAAAGAAAAAGATGAAAATTTTACAGAAAAAGAGTTTTTAAAGTTTTTGGAATTAAAAATATTACCAAAGGAACATATGATCACTGAATCAATTTTGACTAAATTTGAAGCTATTTTGCGTAGCATGAATTATGAATTTATCGCTAATCAAAGAAAAGCGATAAACTATAAGAATGTTTTGAGAAATAGTAGGCCAATTTATGAAGAAGATATATATACTGACAAATATGAAGCATTTGTTTTAAAATGTGAGAAATTGTTTTCAAAAAAAATTATAGATGATAATTATGTGATTAACAGATTTAAAATACACGGTGATATAATAATTTCAGATGATGATGAAGAAGAACAAGGAGAGCTGAGTAACTAGTTAACTATTTAACGGCTTTTTATTCTTCATGTAATATTAATAGTTTATGAGATTAATTAGAAATAAAACAAAAATAAATATATATATATATCCAGATTTTTTTTTTGTAAACAATAGACCATAAACCAAGCATCTAACTAACAAAAAGGTGGTTATTTTTATTCTCCTTTATTTTTTCCCTCTTTTTTAGCTTTTTTCTTAAGTTTTTTGGATTCTTTTTTCAAGGCTTTCTTTGCTTTCTTTTTTTCTTTTAATTGCTTTTTCTCAATCTTTATTCTTAGTTTAAGTTTTTTTTTATCTTTTCTATCATTTTTTTTATCTTTCTTATCCTTCTTTTCTTTTTTAGTTCTGCTAACAATTTTTGGTTCTTTATGATCCTCAATAAGTTTCTCTCCAATTGTACCACTCAGCCCCTTTCCTTTAACAAACATGGAAGTATATAATGGAGAAGTACTTTTTTTAGTATCTTGAAAAACTTCTTCATCTTTCTGTAGTTTCTTCATTACTATATCACCTGTCTTATTATCCAGCTCTGTATTCAAGTTTTTCAAATTGTTATCAAACATTGTTTCCCACCATTTATCTTTTTGATCTAAGTTGTTTACTAGACCAATACCTTTTCTATCTTTTTTATGTTTTATAAGAATAGGATGAACCAAACCATTTTCTGACAATGGGTTTCCGTGTCCTTTCCAACCATAAGAACTTAAATATTTTTCACTTTGCATTTTGTTCAAATTATAAAAATTATAAATAAATAACTTTTTGGGTTTTTTATTTTATTTCTCTTATTTGTCTATTAGATATTAAAATTTAAATGTATTACTAAAAAAAAAAAAAATTTCTATTTGTTCAAACCCATCTTATTTATTTTTAACGGAAAGAAAAAAAAAAAACTGTAAAAATATGGTATTTTAATCTTTTAAAAAAAGAAATGTTAAAAAATACTCACGTGTGTATATGCGATACGCCTTTTTTTTTTTTAAAAAAAAAACATCAAAACATAATATTTTAAATTAATGTATATATCTACTTCTATACATATACATTTTAAAAAAACCTTTAAATATAAACACATTCCAAGTACAAATATTTACAAACAACCACAAAAAGATTAATTATATAAATATAAATGGATGAAACTTGTAAAAGAAAAAGAGATGAAAATGACACTATTATAGACAATAATCTTATATTAAATAAGAAACAAAAATGTAATAATTTGCAAGAGTTTTCAGAAAATGAGATCCTTCAAAGAACTGAAAGAGAATTTACTACTGTCATTGCCAAAAACTTACCAAAGAATACAAATATAAAAACTATAAATGGCTTTTTTGAAAAATGCGGTGTGATAAAAAACACTAAATTTATTAAAAATATGCAACTTGCTAAGATTCAATTCAGTGATAGAGAGCAAATGATGTCTGCTTTGACAATGAATTTTAAGCATTTTAATGATAACATTCAATCTAACATTATAACTGTAGAGCCTTATGAAAATAGTTCCCTCTGGATGACAAACTATCCACCTGAGTATAGTTATTTGGATTTAAAGAATTTGTTTGAAAAGACTGTTGGGAAAGATACCGTATTTGAAGTAAGGCTACCGAGTTTGAAATTTAATAGCAATAAACGTTTTGCATACATTGATCTTATGTCAAACAAACACTGCATTGAAGCCATAAATTTATTACATGATACTGTAATTGATAAATTTAAGTTGGTTGTTAAATTAAACCAAGCAGAACCAGATTTGAATAGTACTAAAAATGATACAGCAAAAGAAGATATTAAAAATATAAATGCAAAAGAATTGTATTTAACCAACTTGAAGCCAGAAAATAAAGATGAAGATATTTTTAATTCTCTAAAAGAAAAATGTGGCTGTATAAACATATCTAATATGGAACATTTTGAATTTCCTATAAAACGACCTGCTACAAAAAAACACATTGGTTTTGTAATTTTTAAAAATATAGACTGTATTTCAAAAATTATTGAGTTTTCTAGGCAAAAAAATAATGATTTCTGTATAAATTTGAAGAGAAATAAAGTTTTTTATCAAAAAGTTGAAAGCAAAGGATATTTAGAGAGAGTGAAATTTAAAAAAATGATCCAATTTGGCACTAAATATAGAGATTATAACCAATGGGTATCTTTATTTCCTTTAATAGAGGACAAAATTACTCATTTCAACAAATTTCAATTTCAAAATTTTTTAGAAAATGAAATAACTAATGTTCAAGTGTTGGAAATCTTGTTAATTTCTGATTATAAAGGGGTATTGGTAAAACTTAACAACGAAGCATCTGCTTCTAAGCTTAAGCTTAAGTTTGATAATACTGATGTGCTAAAATTTAACAACACTACTTATGCAAAAGGCAATATTAAATGCCGAACAATTTTAGATTTAGTTAATTCAGCAAATTTATCAAAAGCTACTACTAATAATAATGAACATCTCACTACCAATTTGACAAAAAAAGAGTTGAAAGTAGATTTGAAAACAGAATTGAAACCAGTTTCAAGCAAAAATGAAATAAAACCAAACCAAGTAATGAGTAATAATGATTTTAGAAATCTTTTTAAATAAATAAAAAAAAAGGAAATATTATTATATTATTTAATGATGATAAATTAGTATTACTAAAAGTGGTAACAATCACCTAGAGGAATTGATTTTGTTGCATACAACAAACTAAACTAATGTGTGCCAAAAGTATTTTTTAAACGCTACCAAAAAATGATATCACTTCAATGTTTTTTTTTTTTTTGTTATTGTTTCCTTTAAAAAGATCAAACACTATTAACTAAAATAGGCGCTTTTTTTTTTCTTTTCTTTTTTTTTTTTTAGTTTTTTTCTTTTCTTTTTTCTGAGGAGTTTTAAAAATAAATATAAATTATTCATTAAAAATAAACCAAGAACGTTTAATTATACAAGACCTATATACATATATTAACATTACTTTTAACAATTACTAATGTCTATGTTAACTGGTATTTTAAATACAGGTGTTTCTAACCATACTTTCAAAAATTGGGCTAACATTTATAAAATTACGCCTGAATTATATTTTCAGCCTAATAATATTGACGAGGTTATTGCAATAATCAAACAATGTACTGCTAATCATAAGACATTGACTGTTGTTGGTAGTGGTCATTCTCCAAGTGATATGTGTTTAAGTAAAGATTATTTACTAAATATTGACAAAATGAATAAAGTTTTATCTTTTACTGAATATCCAGGATATGCTGATATTGAAGTTGAAGCAGGTGTCAGAATTTTCCAATTAAATGACTATTTAAATGAAAATGGATACAATATGCAAAACTTAGGATCTATCTCTGAACAAAGTGTTGCCGGTATTATCTCTACTGGTACCCATGGTTCTTCTTCATTGCATTCCTTGGTCTCCTCTCAATATGTCAATTTGACTATTGTCAATGGTAAAGGTGAAGTCATATTTTGTGATGAAAAAAATAATCCCGAAATTTTTAAAGCTGCTTTATTGTCATTAGGTAAAATTGGTATAATTGTTAAAGCAACAATTAGAACTATTCCTAAATACAATATCAAATCTTTCCAAGAAGTTGTTAATTTTGATACTCTTTTAGAGAACTGGGACAATATATGGTGTTCTGGTGAATTTATAAGATGCTGGTGGTATCCTTACAACAGAAAATGTGTTCTTTGGAGGGGTATTAAGACTGAGGAGCCATTGAGTGAAATTCCAAGAAAATCATGGTGGGGAACAAGGTTTGGTAGATTTTCTTATGAACTGATGTTATACATCTCTGTAAAGTTGCTTCCAAGGTTGACTCCTTATATTGAAAAACTTGTTTTTAAACATCAATTTGGAGCTGTTGAGACTTTTAATAAAGACTTTGATTTTAAAACTGCCAATGCTGAAGACTTATCTGCTGTATCCTGTGTTCAAACTTCAATTGATGGATTGAATATGGATTGTTTATTTTCTCAATTTGTTGATGAATGGAATTGTCCTTTATCCAATGGTCCTGAAGTATTAAAGACATTGGATTATGCTATTACAAAAGCTGCAGAAAATGGAGATTTCTATGTTCATGTACCAATGGAGGTTAGATGTTCAAACACTACCATTCCAAAAGAGCATCCAGACTACTCAAAGAGAACACCAACCTCAGCAGGTCCTGTTTATGGTAATTTAGTAAGACCATATTTGGATCCTACTACCACATCTTTGAAATACTCTGAAAATGTTACTAATAGTCAGTTAACTTTATACATTAATGCAACAATCTATAGACCATTTGGTTTCAATACTCCTATTAGAAAATGGTTCTCAATGTTTGAAAAGATTTTAATAGCTGCACAAGGAAAGCCCCACTGGGCTAAAAACTTTATAGGTGATACCTCTATGTTGCCTGAAAAAGTTGAAGCAAAGAAAAATTACAAGGATTATGATATGTTTGGTATGGCATCCTTGTTTAAGGAATGGTTTGGTTCAAGTTTAGATGAATGGAAGGCTGTCAGATCCCAACAAGATCCTAACGGTATTTTTTTAGCAAACAAAGATTGGTGTGAAAGAAATGGTCTTATAGATTTATAATAATAAAAAAATAAAATAATGCTTAGGTTACATATGTATATATATATGAAAAATATCTTTTTGTTAATACTTATTAACCGTAATATTCATCTTCCCATTTAAAAAAATGATCATACTTATTAGGTTCTTCATTATCTCTACCCCAAGAATCCAACTTTCTCCCATCACTTGAATGTAGTAACTCTGATCCGTTTTTATACACTATACAATATGGATAGTAAGTAAATGTATGAATCAATCTATTCACTCTACTTTTAATAATTTCTAAATCTTTATGATTAATATACTCATAAAAATCAAACGGTAAATTATGAATATATGCCCTTTTTTTGAGGTGACCTTTTATATCATTCAATTCTGATTCACTCTCTCTTATACCTGTTATGTTTTGTTTTATTACAGTGCCAATTCTTACAACAGGCATACTTCCCAGCATATCATCAGTTGGATTTGAAGTAAATGATTTTAAGTTATTCTTGTACATAGGTTTTTCTTTCAAAAAAGAGCCAACATTGTTTTCAGTATCTAAAACCTGTATTGTTCCTAATGGTATTTCACTTCCTTTATATTTTTCTTCTAATCCAACAAATTTTTCTTCAAATACTTTTTCTACTGCCAAAATAGCTTCAAGAGCAGTATTTTTCATTGAATTCTTCATTGATCCATCAAATAGTAAAGTTTGAAACATTTGAAATCTGAAAAATACAGCCAATTGATCAACATTAAAAGATTGATTTTTTACCAAATTAGATTTCTTGATAGCTTCATGATATTTATCTAAATCTTCAGTTTCATAGTAACCTTCATCATAAAACAATGGTTTTAAAAAAGCATTTTTTTCACTAGATTTGCTAACATAAAAAGAACATTCGTTAAAAACCAAATATTTCAAATTTGGTAAAGCTTTTAAAATTACTCTATTAATAAATTCTTGTTGATAGTGATAGTAGTAGTGGATTGCTTTGAAAATAAATTCAGGAACAATAAAAGAATCTTTAATATAAGTTAAATCCATTCCAGTGTTATTGGAGCAATTTAAAAATGACATATTAATTAATTCATCCTTTATATCATATCCATAACCTTGAGAGAAATCTTCAAAGAATTCCAAATATAGTCTCTTCATTAGCTGTAACTTCAAATAAAGAATTATCACTACATCATCTTCTTCTTCATTTTTTTGATCTTGGGGTAACAAAGATATCCATTCATTGGTAATGAATTTAATGTTGTCAATATGTCTAGCAATATCAAAACCATAAGATGAATCCATTTTTAGTAGTGCGTTTTTAACACATAAATCTAAACTACTTGATTGGTTTGTTAAAACTGAAGGGTAAACAGCAACACTTTTAGAGTATGGTAGCATTGTCATTGCACTCAAATAGTCAAAAATATTCAATTTATACAAGCATTCTGGTTTATTTTTAATGTTTAGCATATTCTTCTTTATCAAATCATTTTGTAAAAAATCTGTACATCTGTTACAGTTACATTTTGCAATAGATTTAAAGCCAGTAAAATTGTAATCTTTATTATCATTGAAAGGCTTAATCAAAGTCTTTTTATCTTCATAATCATATTCTGATCTTATATCCAAAAAAGTTAAATTTGGACAGTTTTGTATTATTGTATTCAAATCCTCAAAAGGAATATTTTTTAATCCGTTTTCTGATTGGAAATCTAACTTTAATTTATTCAAACTTAATAAAAATTTATTCTTTGATTTATCAAAAAATTTGGATATTAAACCTGGCTTATATTCTAGAGAAATCAAAGAAAGATCTTTTATATTTGTAAATTCTAAGAATTCAAAGAGAACAGCTTCATTTCTTTTCCCTAACTGTGGATCCCATGAGATTATAGTTACTGTCTCCAAGGCATCATTATAAAAAAGGTCTGTCAATTTAGGTAGTTTTCCTTCTTCACTTAATTTAACATATTGTGGTTGGTTGATAGGGAATTGGTCATCCCTCCAATGAAGCTTCAGATCTTTAATCTTTAATTTTGGTAAATCTCTTTGAAGATCAACTTTACTATCATCATTATCGTCATCATTTTTAAAAACATTTTTTATACAATTGGAGTAAATCAATCCTTGAACTTGTTGTCCTTGGACATTTATTTTTTCGTTCCTAACAGGTTTTGCAAAGACTAAAGCAGGATCTATAAAAGTGGATATAGTATCTATAAGAAGAGGCAAATCATCATTTTTGTAAATATAATTCAAATACATTTTAAAACTTAACAAAGTTTCATTTAGCAAAGATGAGTAAATATTTGTTCCTAGTCTTGAATCAAAGCCTAGAATTTTAAGTTCAGCACCTCTATGCTCATCAAATGATTCGTTATTAAAATTCATATATTCAGTATAACTGATTGCTGTCAATGGTGGTGCTTGTTCTAAAGATTTGTTCAAAAAATTGTTTCTATTAGCATATAATATTTGATATTGAAAAGGAGAGACCATATTTTCAATTCTTTTTAAATTATTTCCTTTCAATGCTAAGTTCAATATATCTAATTGAAGGATTTGATTTGCATCCCAGTTAAATCTTATCCATTCAATAGAATTAATTATATTTAAGTATCTATTATATGAGTGTGGATCTTCTTCAATGATGTCATTTTTGGTTATAGAAGAAATAAATTTGTTGATATTGGATACAATTTCACCTTGACCATATCCATTATTATTTCCCAAAAAAGACCATGATGCTTCAATATTAATGACATTAGATTTCACAATAGGTGTATCATTAATATATATTTTTCTGTATAAAGATTTGTTTGCTAAATGATTTAATCTTCTGTTACATCTTGATACAATAACTTTGGTTTTTTGATCTAATTGGTTGATAATATTTAATAAAACATAATCATCGTTATAAATATCACTAGGTACATGAATATTCATTTCAAGTAGTTTTTGTTAAAATAAATATTAACTTTGGTTTTATTTATTTGTTATCTTTAACTTTAATGTAGATATTAGATTAAATTCTTTGAAAGACAATAAAAATTTTTTTTATTTTATTTGTGTTCTGGAGTTAATTGTCGTTTAATTTTTTATTATTGTTGAAATGGTAGCGAATTTTGTATATCCTAAACATCCCTGCTACCACAATTCACCAAAAAAAAAAAATACATTCAAAACACACACCATTCATACTTATTCACGCGGATATGTTTTTTTTTTTTTTTTTTTTAAAGCACATGTGGTTTTTATGTAATATATATAAAAGCATCATTGATATACAAACATAATGAAAGATAGAGAGAAAGAGGAAAAAAATAATTAAAAAACTGAGACAATCTCACTACATTATTATTGATAATGTCTGTAACTACTATACCTTCACTAAATAAATCTACTGTATCAGGTTTGGACACCAATGGTAATGAGCTTACTTATTCTATATTGTTTAATCTACCTATTGAAATATGGTTATTGGTTTTATCTAAAGATTTGGATGAAGTAGATTTAAGACGCTTCTTTAAATCTATTCCTTTACCTAAATTTGAAACTCTTTTAGATATTGAAAACGAAAATGAAAATCCAGTTTACAATGAGCTTTGGAAATTAATTTTTAAAAATGCTTACAAAAGTTTGGAATTTCCCAATATTAGCAAGACTATGAAGGATTTTAAACTTGAATTGAATACTAGAATTAAACTTTCAAACAGCTGGAAACATAGTAAAGGTATTATTCATAAATACAACCTTGCATATAACAATTTTAGACAAAATATGAACGTTTTTAGAGGTTTTGATGATGAAAATAATGAGAGTGTATTTATATACTCTGTATCTGATAATCTTATTTTTGATTATCCAAAAGTTGTTTCTTATAATGAAGGCAATATAACCCGATTAAATTTAAATACAACAAAATCCTCTGAAGGCAGTTTCTCATCAAGATCTTCTTCATTTTTGAAAAAATCAGCAAGGTTTTCCTATATCCCTTGTATATCTCCTTCAAATTGTTCATTCTATAAATTATTTAATGATGAAATAGTATTTGGAAATAATGATGGTAATTTATATCTGAAATATTTTAAGAAAAAAGCTTATTTAAATCCAGTATTGGAAGTATTTGATACAGTTGAAGAAGTTAAAACTTCTGCACATTCTTATGGTATATCATGTATTGAAATTTTCAACAATTCGTCTTGCTTTTCTCAAAAAGACCATAGAGTGAATAAACATAATCCAAATATCTCTCAATACATTGTGTCTGTTGATTTTTTAGGTAATTTAAAGATTTGGTTTATTAAAAATAAGCATACAAATGAAGCTTATAAAAAAATCTTTGAATTGCCAACTGTCACTATGTGTAAAACTACACATATTTTCCTTATAGAATCTGTTTATAAAATAATACTTCTGGATGAAGCTGACAATCTGACTGTTTTAGAATTGACAGAAATTGACAGCGATATTAATAGTTCAAACAAAAAATTAAAATTGGTTACACAATTTAAAGTAAAGCTCCCATTGACTAATTCAAGTAATGAAAATCTTGTTACTAAAAAAATACATTTTGTTAAATATGATTATGGTGGTAACAATTTGATACTTACTACTCAAAAAGAATTATTAGTCATAAGATTTGGAACACTTTATAAAAGATTAATAAAAAATGATTTAATCAATGATTATTTTTTAAAATATGAATTTAGTGGAGATGAAAATATACAAAATATAACTTTAGATGAAGAAACATCTAAACAAGAACAATCTCATGATTTGTTAGGTAAAGATGGATGTTTTATTACTATTGTTACAGAACTTAAAAAAAATCAAGATCATTCAAATAGCTATGTTTTCAATATAAGAAGTGAAGAAAACTTAAAGCCACAAATTGTATTGAAATTTTATGAAAAGTGTTATGCCACATGTATTAACAAATTGCTTTTAGTGGTTTATTTGAAAGGAATGTTAATTTTATACAATGCATTAAATGGTGAAGAGTTAAAAATTATTAAAATATCAACTGCTCCACAAGGCAAGCGAGATGCTTCAAATGATTTTAATATCCTGAAAACAAGCAAGGACAAGATCATTTTATATGGAGTTTATAATAATGACTTGCAATTTTTAAATTACAATATAGAAAGTGTTAAACGGTCTATTGAGAAGGGAAATTTAAAAAATTTGTCAAAGAGAGAGAGAACAAAAAATGAACAAATGGAAGAATTTCAAAGAAAAAATCGTGGGAAAAAGAAGGGTGGTTTTGTAAAGACCAATAGTGAAGATCATATAGATACAGAAACAGTTTATGAGTATTATGAAAATAAGCAGGAAGAGATTATAAATAAAAAGCATTTTGAAAATTTTGATATTGATTTGAATAATATTGATGGATTAAATAACGAAGATTTGGATAATTATGGTGATGATGAATTGATTCAATTAAAAATTGCACTTAGTGAATCTCTTGCTTTTAGTGGAAGCAACAAATCAGATGCTTTATCAATTGATACTGAACAATCTACTAGTTATGATTTATTTGGAAATTCTATTCCAACTGAAGAAAATATGACTGAAGAAGAGCAATTAGCAATGGTTTTATCATTGTCACTTAAAGAACAATAATGCGCAATGGCTTTGTATTTATTATTTAAAGTAATATATATATATGTATGTATCTATAAGAAGACAAATGTATCAATGAATATTTTAAAAAACAAATACTTGTTCGTTACCCTTGGTATCAATTTCAAAATTTTTGTTTAATAAATCTAAAGTATACTCTCTGAATCCTTGGTTACCACATATTAAAAATCTGGTATTTTCAAGATCTTCAACTTTGTCTTTGATATCTGCAAAACTTAATAAGCCTTCTTCGTCATCTGTAATATATGTAATATTAATTGTTTCATGAGAATTACTAATTTCATCTAATTCATTTTTTAATAAAATGTCTTTTTTAGTTTTATTACAATAAATTAACTCAATATCAACACCTTTAGTTTTATCTTCTATAATTTTAGAAATCACTTGCAACATAGGAGTCAAACCACTACCACCAGCTAGCATTACAAACTTTGAGTAATTCAAAATACTTTTGTTGTTATCATAAGTACCAATAAATCCTTTAAAATTTAATTGTAAACCTTTGTATGAATTGGATGCAATCTTTTTGGAGAATTTACCATTAGAATTAGATTTAATTAACAGATCAAATGTTCCCTTGGTATTAGATGAACTTATAGGATTGTAAAATCTACAAATTTCTTTATACTTGGAAATATCAACAGGAGGTTGGTTTTCTTCCTCAACATCTTTTCCCTTTGGTAACTCAAATAAAATTTCACCTGTTTCTTCATGTTCAAAAGCTTGAATAGCAACAGAAGAGCCAGGCGGACAGTTTAAAGTTTCATCATCTGATCCCAATTTAAAAGTGTAAATACAAGAGTCTCTACTAATAATATATTTATCATCTAATTCGAATTTACTCCAATGGTCAAAGTTCAAATTTAATTTTTTCTTGTTTATAGCTAAGAAAAATCTATAGAGTAAAATAAAAATTGTCATTGGTATAAAAACCAAACATCTTTTATAAGAAGTTACTAAATACATTATAATGGAACCACATATCATTAGTATTGAAGGAATGTACATACCATGGATGGGGTTATTTAAAATTTCCATACCTTTGTCAACACCATTATTGTCCTCTTCAGCTTCTGGTACTCTAATTTTTTCTTCTTCACCATTTTCAAAAATCAGTTCACTCATTTTTTTTACTCTTTTTCTTTTCTGGTTTGTTGATAATTATATTTTTATATATTACTAAACTGACCAATTTCTATGAAAAATCCCGAAAATAAACAATTAATTACTTGAAGCAAATTTCGATATTTTTTAAAAAAAAAAAAAAAGACAGAATTTTTTTTTTTTTTGTTCAATTAAAAACTTATTACAAGACAAATTATTATATAATTTTTTTTAATTATTCACGTGCTTTATTTCTTTTTAAATACTACAAACAATATACTTAAAGTAATTCATTTTCTATATATTATATTAAAATATTACATTTTCTTTTTTTAAATAAAAACTACATAATTTTATTTATTTCATTTCTATACTGGTATCTCAACATATCATATGCTAAAATGATCTTGTCGTAATCATTACTTAAAAGTATAGCAAATAAGCAATCAATATACTCAATGATGTTTTGATAATTGAAATTTATATTACTATGACTTTTAATATCAATGTTTTTACTGTAACTAAAAAATATAGTGTAATAATAATTGATAATATCCGATTTGTCTTTGTTTTTGTGTTTGCCATCATGAATATAAATTTCCTCAATAATAGTTACAAGTTGTAGTTCGATATCTCTTAACAAATACAAAGGCTCTTTATTTGAGGTTATTGGTGTTGTAATAAACAGCTCAATTGTACTACTATCACTACTGGCATCGCACTGGTCACAGTATTGCTCCTTTTCTTTATTATCTTCTTCTTCTAGTTTTAATTGAAGCTGATTAGCAGTAGCTGTTTCTGCAAAACTGTTTCTATGAATGATGTTGAAACTTATTTCATCACCTTTAAAAACATCATTCATATTGTTAATACTGTAAAATATTATAGATTGATTATTATTTAAGTTAGAAAAAGAATTTTCAACAAATTGAATTTTTTCTGTAAATTTCTTAACATCAGTGATTTCTAAATCCACCATTAGTAATTTAAAATCTAATTCATTTTTTAATGTTAACTGCAAAGTGTTAATATTTAAATAATTTTCAATAAAAACTTTATGACCAAAAACATTTTCAAGATTTTTAAAAGATACACAATCTTGGAAATCTGGATTGATATAAAGATTTAGAAGTACTAAATTGCTATTATAACATTGATCAGCAATTAATTCTTCATTGAGAACATCTAAGTCTTTAAATGTTAATTTAGAGTAGTTATTAATAAATTGGAAATCCTCTTCCATATAACTTTCTAAATTACTTGAAGTTAAACCAATAATATAATCATAGACTACTAAATTCTTATATTTTAGCAATGTTCTTTTAAAATATTTTCCTAAGTCAACAAAGTTTTGATCATTAAAAATCCTAATATCAATATGACTGTTTTCTGGCACACTATTCATCATTAAAAGATTATCGATCTTCATAAACATATTATTTATATTGCAATCATTGGTCTGTAATAATTCAGGTTCTATAGAAATATTATCTAAAAAATCATTCAAAAAAGCCCATTGTAAATCTACAAAGCCCACATATTTGAATGTTGAATCACCATTTGCTATAATAAAACCTATTAAGCAATTTAATTCAATTTTTGATAAAAATAGTTTTAGTATTTTCTGAATGTTTTTGAATGTATTTATTACAAAGAAAATAATACGAGAATCTTCTTTGTTTGCGAATGGAGATATTGCTAAGTTGTTACCTATTTTATTATTTACAAACAGATTTTCAGTCATTACTGTTGGCATCAGATAATTGAAATCTAAATCTTTTTGATTTGCAATATCAATAATCTTTGTTAATATATTACTAGGCATTAATTCAACAACCCACTCAATAAATGTTTTCAACTTTTGACAACATAAATCATGATCAATAACTTCAAATAGATTAGTTGCTAAAGAACAAAGACTATGTAATATTGGTTTGTTTAATATTTTCCATTTCAAAACTTTATACCACTTATCCAACATAAATCCCATATCCATAAAGTCGCCTTTATTATATACTGTGGGTATTTTAAATGATAGTTCAGGGTATTTTAAAGATTTAGAATAAATTAAAAGGGAATCATCTAGTCTGATCACTTTATTTAAAAGTTTCATGTCTACAGCATAGCCAGTTTGATTTTCTATTGACATAAATATCAAACACTCTATATTCGATAGGAGAATTACTATATGTGGATGATAAGTTTCATCATTTATTGAAACATCAACAAAATCAATCATATCAATCACAGTTTCACCAGGCTTATATATAAAATTCTTATAATGGTTGAAAAAACAAGGAAATATAAAGTCAAATTTTTCAGTTATATCTTTTTTTATTTGAAGCTCTTTATTTTTGGATTCTTTTTTTCCTATTGTAGTTTTGCTACTATCTTTTTCAGTATTTGTTAAAATGTGAGCTTTATTGTTTAATTGGATAACATATGGTAGTGTGATTGCTTTACTTGATGACATAATATCCACTTTGTAAAACTGTGGATGAATGAAAATATCAAAGCCAAAACAGTCATTAAAATTATTTATTTGTTTAAGTTTTTGATGTGTTTCTTTTATATTCATTCTATCAAATCCGTTTTCGGTAATATTTTCAGTTTTTAAAACTTGATTGATAGGAGTTGTTAAATCGGATAATGGCAACGGTTTGTTATTACTTGCAGTAAATGTTTGTGAACTGTTAATGTTTTTACTTAAGGGTTTTGTTTGCAAATTTTTTCCAGAGTACTCTTTACTTTTATAACCATCAACTGTGTAATTGTTTTCATATTCTTCTTCTTTATTTTTTACTTTACTACTCATGATAAAGCAATCAAAATGTGCAAATCCGCCTTTGTCCATAGGAATTAGCTTTTCACCTACTAAAGCTACTCTTAAAAGTTCTTGACAAACTATACAGGTTTCATTGTTAAAATTTTTTCTATTTTTTCTACTCTCTCTGTCAGTACATGAGATAGTAGAACTACTGATTGAAATACTGCTTTTGGTTAAAGACAAGCTTGATAGAGCAGGCTCTAAATTTAATTTGCTATTTGATTTAAAGTAATCTTGTTGTTCAATCATTTGTTTATTATTGTTTAATGTTTCAAAGGACATCGTATTATTGTCTAATTTTGAAACATTTTTACAATAAATATTATTATCAGATGATGTTAAGTTTAGTGGTGTTGGGATATTTTTTTTATTTTTTCTTGGAGAATTTTGCTCACTACCATTTCCAAATTTTTTTGGTGATTTATGAAACAAATTTGATTGAGAAGTCTTACTATGTTTTAATGTGCTTATAATTCGTTTACCTATTGATGCAGGTGGAGTTTGTAGGTTAATTTTTCTAAGCGAGTCTTCATCATTCATCTCAGTTAATTGATAATCTGAATTTTGTTGGTGTTTTTTTAGTGTTTTTGTTGAGTTAAAATTTTTAAAAAAACTGTTAGATTCAAGCAATGAATTAGTAGAAAAGTTTTGTTCTTTATCGTTTTTTTTTTCAGTTGAGAGATAACCAAAATTAATCATTCTTTTTTATTATTATTAGTTTGATTATTTATAATAAATTAAGTAATAAATCTAAGTGGTACTTTATATAGGGATTTTTATTTTTTATTTTTGTATATATATTTATATATTAATTATTGACTTTATGATATAGAAAAGTTATTGGTTTTTTATTATAATAATATTATTTGATGAATAATGTTAAAGGATGTTTTTAAAAAATCAGTATTATACAATTGTGAATTAAAGAAATAATCATTACCTCAATAAACTTTATTAGGAGAAAAAAAGCATAAAATGGGATAGAACAAAAACTATTTAATTTTTTCTGTCTGCTTTTTTAAAAAAAAGAAAACAAAGACAAGAAGTTATTTTATTTTAATAAAAGCTTTTATTTTGAGGTTTCGAAACATTTCCTAATCAAGAATGCACGTGACATTATGCGTTTGTTAGAATGCATTTGTTCCTTTTTTTTATTTTATTTTTTTTTTTAACTTTATTTTTAATACATATATAATTTCATTAAAAGGAAAGCTATTTAAAATTCATTTTTTAGTATAAATATTAGATTTTTAAAATTTACTTTGCTTTTTAATTTCCCATTCAACTTTAGTGACACTTTTGAGTCTTTCTAATACGTTATGCATTGGTGTAAATAAACCCAATTGTTTTAATTCACCATCATATGAGTGTAGCATACCAACAACTGATAATCCTAATTTTGTTTTGTCTTTAGTTAAAACAAATGATCCAGAATCACCACCTGTGGCAAATAATGGGTTATTATCTAAAGAATTGATCACAAATTCAGAAGACTGAAGCTTTCCATCAGACCAATAAACCATTTTGTGCCCATTTAAATAGCCTTTCGTAAATTTAGTACTGGATCCATATTTAAAAACCTCAATTCCAGGTGTCAAATCATCAATGTGTAAATGATCTTTAATATAACCATTATCAAATCTTAAAGATGGATCACCAATATTATCTATAGCATCGTCACCCAAATGATTACCGTTTTTTAAAGAAACAAAGTCATTCATTTTTACAATTGCAAAATCACTTAATTTATGATTTGACAAAATACATCTTTCACCCCAAATAACCTGCCCAATAGGCTTTAAAAATTGGCTATCAATGAAATAATCAATTTTTTCTATTTCTTTACTAAAAAGATCAAACTGCTCACTGTCTTTTAAATATTGTTCCTGTGCTGATTTCAAATTTCGTTTGTATCTCTCCTGTAATATTATTGATGGAACAGCTATTTGAGGATAATCTTGAGATTCAGATAAAATCACATGAGCACAGGTGACACCATATGTATGGTTTGCATAATGTTTTAGTGATTTTGGTGAATCTTCTGTTATAATAGGTTGAATAAATCCACCAAGCGTGCCTGACATTTTTGTTTTTCTATTTAAAGTCGATATCGATAAAGATATAGGTGGGTTAGAATAATCTCTAGGCACTCGATAAGGAAGATTCACATTAGTTGAAGCAAATGTATTAGTATTGTTTGGAAGTTTATCCAGTGAAGTTTGTCTTGATTGAATAGAACTTGTTGTATTACAACAAGTTATATGATCTTTTACACAATAAAAATGAATATCTGGAAATAAAGAATAAAGACTTGTGATTATATCTAATTGGTTTACCGAAGTCTCTTCTGGAATTCCAAACATAACAGATAATATTGAGCATTCGCTAGTTAAACCTCTTAGTACAGGTGCAATAAATGCACCTTCATTTTCTGATATGAAACTGGCTTCTGATGAATTGATAATTCCATCTATAATTTTTTTCAGTTCTTGAGATTTTGTAACAACAGGAAATAGCTGTAAAAAAGGCAATGTAACTCTAACATCTTCATTACTCATAAGATCAGCTTCAGAATGTATTTTCAAGTTGAATATTTGACTAAACTGTAAGAATTTTGTAAGTAAAATAGCTCTAGTGGTTTGGTAAACTTCTTTTACCAAAAAATTATCACATAAATGTAATACCATTTTGAAAATTCTAATCAAATAAATATTGTTTTTCAAACTAATCATATCCAATTTATGCTGGTTATTTTCGTCAATAAACTCTTTTAAAATTTCAATAAAACTCATTGAAGCTTTAGATATTGATTTAACATTTTGATGAATATCATCTATTACTATAGACAAGGTATCACACAAAACAGATAGTTTTTGAATCTCAATAACAGTTTTTCTAACATTCAATGTATCAGTTTTTTCTTTTATTGAAGTTGAACTATCAATATTACTATTGTTATCAACACCTTCTTTACTATTCAAAGTTTTGGTGGAGACTGTATGAGAATCAATACTATTTGGCATATATTCTTCATTATGTAAAGCTGAAACAACTCTCAAAGGTTTCCCAAAAACATTACTGTTATATTCTTCTTCAGTTTCTTCTTCAATAGTTTCATCAATAGATTCTTTAACAGTATTTAATGCTTTTCTTTGTGTAAGTTTCTCGCTGTTAATATTGCTAATTTTACTGTTTCCAGTAAATAGCGTAGTATTTTCTGATAAATTGGAAGAATTAGTATTCTGCTGACTACTTGTAAACATACTATTGGATCCAGGCCCCAATAAAGTTTTATTCGAAGATTGTTTAGTCACTGTTGATCTAGCAGAATTTCTTGGCACAGAAGTATTTTCAGCCACCTTCTCAACATTAGATTCTATCTGATCAGCATTGTCTTCTAAATCATTGCTACAAGCCATGACTGTGTTGTGTACTTTTAAATAAATAAACAAACGATAATAATATATAATAGATTACTGGGTTGTAGGTTGATAAGGGTATGTTTTTTGGCTTTAAAGTTTTAAAAAAAAAGAAAAAGAAAAAATTGAAACCATAGACAAAATATAGAAAATTATGTTGAATTCTTCATGAAAAAGCGGAAAAAAAATATATATACACAATTCTAGTAAATGTAAAATTTCCACGTGACAAAAATATCACGGGAACATTTCATATCATTTTTTATTATCAATTTTTTGTTTTTTTTTTTTTAGAAATTCCGCAATTTAAATTTATATGATTATCATTTTGATAACATATCTTTATATAAAGTTATATGTTTTCTACCTGTGTATTTATGTATATTTATATATATTTTTTTTTTTTTTTTTTTAAAAAACTCTTTTTTTCATAAACTATCTGTTAAAAGATTTCTAGAAGAATTATTCGTTATATCAGAATTTTCTCCTACACTAGATGTTCCTTTTTCTTTATAAGTAGAAACTGCTGGTATGTTTGCTTTGATTAGAGTTACTTTGCAAGCACCGTAAGGTCTAACTTCTAGTTTAATTAAAGTATGTAAAGGAATTGCAACCCATGGTGATTGATCTTGAGGAATATTCATAAAATATGCATAAATGCATCTTAATACAGCTTGGTGAGTAATTATTAATATATTAGATTGTCTTTCTAATTCCATCATTACTGGTTCTAATCTCAAAACAACATCTTTATATGATTCACCTCCTTTATATCTATATTCAAATTTATTGTCATCTCTTTCCTTAAAATCTTCTGGATATTTTTCTTCAATCTCTTCATATGTCATACCATCACACAATCCTGCATCTAATTCATTCAAGGCTCTCCAAGGCAAAACTTGTTGGAATGGTAAATATTGAGCTGTTTCATTAGTTCTAACTAATGTAGACGTCCATGCTGTCATTTGGTTTTCCTCATCAAAACCTTGTTCTTTTAATAACTTTGGAATTTTTTTTGCATATAACAATCCTCTTTCAGACAATCTTGAATCTCCACCTATTTTTTTTTCAACGTTATAAACACTTTCACCATGTCTTGACAACCATATAACTTTGCTAGGCTTTAAATAGTTCAAATTCATTACATAAAACAAAATTTTGGATTCCAAATATGATTGAACTTTATTGATAACTGCTTGTTCTAAACCATTAGATAGTTTCATCAATTTTACAAAAGTATAATCTTTTTCATCTTCAAATTGGTTCATAGATTCATAAACCTTTATATAATTTGTTATTTTTTCCTCATAAAAATTGAAATCTTTCTTGTCTGGAGAAGATTTAATAAGTTCCTGAATATTTAAATTAATTAAATCTTGGTCATCACAATATGATTCCACAAATACAGGTTCTATGTTTTGTTTCCTCAATCTCTCTAAAAGCCATTTTCTGTGTTCTCTTGTTGAAGATGTTCCATCTAAAACAGCAACCCCCTCATTTGTTTTAAACCATTTAGTCATATCAACCAAAGCTTGTTCATATGAATTTAATCTAATTTTTAAAGCTTCAACATTTTCTGCATTGTAAAAATCAGAATCAACATTAATAAACTCATCTAAGACATTTCCTAATTGTTTTCTTCTATAATCACCAATATTAAAAATCTTACAATTTATCATTACCCATGTAAGATATGTTTTAATCTTGTTGGAAATAAAAGTTTTTCCTCTACAAGGTAATCCAACAAGAATAACACATATATTGAGGTTTTTCTTATTTGTATAATTATTATTTGACATTGAGGTATTTGTTTAAAACTTTAAAAAAAAAAATCCCAAGGAAAAGAAAGAAAAGAAAAGGAAAGCAATACTGTTAGTTGTCTTTATCTTGTTAATAAATTGGGTCTATCGATATATTGGTTTAATATTGGGTTTTATATCTTAGATTTTATTGTTTATAGTATTTGTTTAAAAAAAAAAAATAAAGAACTTTTTCTTAGGAAAACCCTTTAGAAAAAAAAAAAATTTTTTTTTTTTTTAATTGGATACTCAGTTGCCTCCAAAATAAAATAAAAAAATTTGTATTCATCATTGTTAGGATTAACTCCGTTTGAGATAATGTGATGACATAATTTAAAAAATTAAATTAAATTAAATTAATAATTTCATTTATTATTCATTTTATCACATTTTGTCATTGATATAAGTATATATATATATGGGTAGTTTTATGTTTATAGATTTAATAAATTAAATCTCTCATCAACTTCACCTTGATCAGTTATATATTCTTTTAAGTTTTCAAAATTTTTGAAAATTAACAAGTTCTTCTTAAAGCTAACCAAACTAGTTTCTTCATTTAAATTCAAACCTTCAACACCAGTATCAATATTTGAAATACCTTTAAACAATTTAATACTACCATCAATATCTAAAAAGGAATTTTCAACATCAAAATCTTTTTCTGTCTCATCTATAGAGTTTTCCTGTTGTTGTTCTAAAATTAATTTATTATCTTTTTCCAAGAATCTTAAATTATTTTTTAACAATTTGAAAATATTATTAATGTAGTTTATTGTAAAATATTCTAACTCACCATGAATGAAAAAATATACAACTTTGCTCAATATCTCAAGTAAAACAAAACAGAGTTGATAATTAGTTATAAGATTATTTGTTGTAACATATTTTATTAATTTGTTTATAATTTCGTATATTCTCTTAGCATTATTCTCAACCAAAAAATGAGTTTCTGTTTCATTTGATAATGCAGTCCACCATAGATGTGTACATGATAATAAACAACTACTTTTCAAAAAAACATCAGGTAAATCAAAACTTAATACTGTTAATTTAATTGAAAATTGTTCATATTTTTCTTGTAATCCATTTTTGAAATAAAATTTTCTTTCTTTTTGAAGATATTCAATCAACAGTAGTTGAGAATTGTACCTATCAGTTGTTGAAACATTAGAATTTAGCTGTTGGATCACTGATTCTAAGTAGTCATTTGCAATATCAAAAAATGACAATTGATTAGCAAGCTCTGCAGATGAAATTAAGTTACTTAATAACTGTCTTTTATTTTTTAATTCAAAAATTAAGTTCCCCAAATTTTTGAATAATTGTTGTAGTAAAGTTTTATCAAGTTTTAGTACAGCTTCAACACTTGCTTTTTTTAGCATGGAAATTTTTTTAAGTAATTTCCAATATTGGTTTATTAAACCATTTATTAAAATATCAACTTTATTATATTGTTCAGCTTTAGAAAATTTCGCTCTTTTTGATAATATCCAGTTTTTACAAAATTGAAGTGCTTCAAATTGATCATTAATTAAAGTTTTATTATCATCCTTTGTGGATATTTTGAGGTTTACAATTAAGTAAAAACATCTTAAAATTAGCTCAGGTTTTTGCAAAATAACAAAATTATTATTTTCAAACAATTTCAACAACTTAGATAAGTTTTTAACAGATATTGTGTTTTGATCTGGTAATTTGGTAGTAATTATCAATTCTAAAATCTCATATTTGATATAATCATTGTTCAAGTTTATCAAAAATTCGGTAAAATCACTACAGGAAATTGCCATTTCAAAATATAAATCTTCTTTTTGCATGTCTTTAATAATAAAAACTATTTTTTTAAACAAAAAGTTCAATTCCTCAGTAATATTGTAATCTTTCATTTTAAAATTAATAAATTTGAATAACAAATTAAGATTTTCAAGCTTAGTTTCTGTATTAGCTGTTAAACTTACAACTAATTTAACAAGCTCTGATATGATGACTAAAAATTCTTTAAATGGAAGATCTGGTCTCTCTTCATTAAGATACTTCAAAAACTTTAAAAACTTTGCAAATATTATATCACCACTTAAATCTTTTTTTTGCTTAGAAGTATCATCTTTGATATTTTCATTATGGCTCAAAATTCTAGATATTAAACTGACAGCATTTTTGCTAATATTTGTCTTTGGTGTGAGTTTTAAAAAGCTATCCAGGTATAAATCTACTGACTGCAAATCAGAATGGTATGATTCAGGAAAAATCTGTAAAATTATATCTAAAAGATATTCTTGAGAAATTATATCTCTACAAGATATTATCTGCTTTAATATTCTTGGTAAAGTATTCTCTTTATACAAGTTAATTGCTTCTTGTTCTTCTTCAATATCTAAAACCTCAGTTATTTGTACTAAATTGTAGCCAATAAGAAGTTCAACTTCTTTTCTTTCTTTTAACTTTGATAGTTTGTCTTTGAAATGACCTTGATATTGTAATCTTATCCAAAGTTTATTCATTTCAATAAAGTTTGCAATCAAAAAATCAACTTTAAAAGAGGTAGTTACACTGTTATCCTTAAAATTTCTTGTCTGTTCACCATTCTTTTCATTTTGAAAAATAAATTTGCATCTTTGTAAAAGATAATATCTTAAAAACATACCTTTTGCAGGGTGCTGAACCCCATTTAACATTTCTATCAAATCTTTTAAAATCTCAATATGTGGAAAATCATCTATATGTAGCATTGCAACACCACATGTTATCATCAAATAAAGTCTTGGTACTAAATTGTTAGAATATTGAACTAATTCATAAATGTCGGTTAAATGAAAAAGCTTTAAATGATTAGATTTTAAATAATTTAATAAAATTGTCAAGCAATCATAAACTTCAATGTATAATTCATAATACTCTTTTGGTGATAAATTATCCCTTTTTAATTCCAATAATAAAATATTAAAATATTTGAACGACTCTATAAGATTAGAACCATTATTGTTGATAGTTGATATTTGGTTCAATAATCTTACAATAATGCCTTTTTGTTGTCGAATTATTGGAATACTGTCATGTTTTACAGAAGTTGATTGAACCATGGGTGTTTTTTGTTTTTTAAAATGTTGTTGTTGTATTTTTTTGGGGGTTTTGTTTTTGTTTCTTGGTTTAATAAATTAAAAGTATTAGTTAGTAGAGATAATATATCTTTTAATTTTATATTTGACATAAACAAATAGCAATTAGTTGCTAAAAACAACTCACACAATCTAAAGAAAAATCCACCACCAAATAAAAAAAAAAAAACATTTCTTTATTTATTCCTTAATATCCGAAATAAAGTCACGTGTATAGTTTTGATATGAAATATTTATGATTTTGGTAGCTAATCTATGTCAATATATTCACCATATACGTTATAAGCTCAGCTTTACCTTTGATATAATTCACTAATAATCTGAATTAAAGTTTGAAACAGTTAATTCATATATATATATTATTCTTATATAATGTTCTTATTATTATTTAATTCCGTGCGTGTTAAAACTTTTCATCCAATACTTTTTCTTTGTCGAATTCTCATTCAAAAGATCTCGTATGTGTTTCATGCGGAGCATAAATTTATGGTAGCGTTCTTGGCACTGTACCCATTACCCGAATTCTCAAACTCTTTTTTTTTTTTCTTTTTTTCAAATATAAATAGTATATCCTAAAATGGAAATAGATGTCTGTGAAAATATTTTAACTTTTTTAAAAAAAAATATATATACATTGATAGCAATTAAAGTATATTTAACTTAAAATATATATTAATTTAAAAACTTTTGTTTTAAATAATAATAAAAATACAAATATAAATCCCCATATTCAAGATATAATACAATATAAATACAATTGTGGTCTTTATTTATAAAATGTCAAATAATAACTCTAAAAATAAAAAAATGAATGTTAAAAGAAAATACAAATCAAAAAATAATAAACCGGATAACAACAATAATAAAAAATTTAAAAAAGCTAACTTAAATGACTTAAAATGGAAAACTGTTGAAATAACAAAAGATGATACAGCTGCTTTGAATATGAGTGATTTGCAAGGTTTTTATGGTGTTGAAGAGCTTGAAAATGTGAGACTCGTAAAAGATGAAAAAACCGGTAAAGTTGAATTTTTAGTTAAAGATGATGAAAAAGATTTATCCAAAGAAGAAGAACCAAAAGAAATTTTCTCTGATTTAAATGATGAATTTACTGGTTTTAAAAATATAGATGATTTTGAAGATGGTGAATTGAGTGCTTTGGAGAGTGATGAGCTTAAAAAGGAAGAGGAAGTACCATCAACTGTTGAAAGTGATGATGAAAATGAGTTAAAATCAAATGTATTTCAAAGTTATGTTGACTATGAAAAACTTCTTGAGCAATCCTTAGAGGATGATATTGATTTTTCTATTGCTTTACCAGATTGGAAAAATTTGAATTGTTTTATAGACACTCACATCTTAAATAAAATTAATAATAAAAATTTCAAAACACCTACTGCAATTCAAAAAGTTGTTCTTCCTCATATAATTAATGAAGGTGCTAATGTTATAGGTAAAGCTAATACTGGTTCTGGTAAGACTTTAGCTTACTCTATTCCGATTCTTAATAAACTTTTTGAGCAAATGGCCAGTGGTGAAATTAATAAAAATGAATATCCTATAGGTCTTATTTTTACACCAACTAGAGAGCTTGCTACACAAGTTACTAAAGTTTTGAAAAGCTTTATTCCTAAAGAATGTAATGAACATATGGTTTTAACTATTACTGGTGGTTTAGCTATTCAAAAACAAGAAAGATTATTGCTGAATTATGCTAAATCTGGTAATGGTAAAATAATCATCACTACACCAGGTAGATTTTTAGAAATATTGGGCAAAAATAAACAACTTGTTGAAAAATTTAGTAATATTCAATACCTGGTGTTAGATGAAGCTGATAGATTATTACAAGATGGTCATTTTGATGAATTTATAAAAATTTACCAATTATTATACAACAAAAATAAAGAGTTGTTGAAGCAAAATAAAAATTTAAAATTTTGGCAAACTTTGATTTTTTCAGCAACTTTTCAATTAGATTTATTTTATAAATTAGAACATGGAATTAACAAGAACAATATAAACAATGGTGTTGATGAGAAAGAACAAATTATTCAAAATTTAATGTCAAAGATTCATTTCAATTCAAAACCATTGTTTATTGATTGTAATCCTACAAATCATCTGTTACCTTCTTTGAAGGAATTGAAAATTGAGTGTTTACCTATGGAAAGAAATTTATACCTTTACTACATATTGACTGTCTTTCCAGAAAATTCTATAATTTTTACCAACTCTATTGAGTCATGTAAAAAATTAAATGTTTTGTTAAAGCATTTGAATATTGATAATCATATTATTCATTCAAAAATGTTACAAAAAAAAAGACTACAGAATTTGGAAAATTTTACTGGAAAAGTTAATAAAAAAAATGGTAAACCTACAGTGTTAATTGCATCTGATGTAGCTGCTAGAGGTTTAGATATTCCAAATATTAAGCATGTGATTCATTATCATTTACCAAAGACTGCAGACACTTACATTCATAGATCTGGTAGAACTTTGAGAGGAGATACACAAGATCAAGGATTTAGTTTGATGCTTCTTTCACCACAAGAATCAATGGGTCCACTTAGAAAATTAAGAAAAACATTGAGTGGTAATTCACCAAAGAATGGTGTTTCTAATAAAAAAATTAAATGGCAAAACACTATTGAAAATGTGATAGTTCAAGATGACATAGTCTCTCAATTAAAAGAAAGAGTTAATTTAGCTAATGAATTAACAGAACATGAAGTATCCAATAAATCTATCAAGAAAGATGATACTTGGTTGGCTCAGGCTGCTAAAGATTTGGGTATTGATGAAAGTGATAGTGATGATGGAATCAATGCTAAAAATTTGATGGGTTTAATAGATGGTAAAAAAGATCACTTTTTGGAAAGAAATCAATCAAAAAAATTCAATAAAATTAAAGATAATCAAGAAATTGGTAAGTTGAAATATGAGCTTAAACAAATGTTACAACAGCCTATAAGATATAATATGAGACAAAAATACTTAACTAGTGGATTGGTAAACTATGCCGATCAAATAGTCAAAAATAAAGGTCATGAAAGTATTCTGGGTTTACAAAAAATGAATTTGACAGAAGCAGGCAAAAAAAATAAAAAAAATAATAAAAAATAAATAAAGTATTTGGTTTTGTTATATAAATAAATAATTTTTTTTTTAAAAAATATTTAAAGGTTTTGTATATCATTGTTGATATTTTTTTTTAATCAATGTTTATAATATTGATCTTTAACCCAATTGGGCAGATTGGTCCAGCAGGGGTAAACTTCTCAACCCAATCATCAGCTAAACTCCATTCAAAATGTTCAACCATTTCCCAAATAGTAATTCTCATAATGTTTAAAGCTATTTCTTCACCAATACAATTTCTATTACCACCATGAAATGCAGTTATTTCAGAAGTGCTTTTTCTTTTTTTCCATTGTTCATTTATTTCTGTAATAGAATCTCCCCATCTAGATGGTTTAAATTCATTTGAATCTTGACCCCAAATGTTTTCTCTTCTTTGAAGCCCAAAATTGTTGTACCCTATATAAGTTCCTTTTTTAATATAAATTGGTGGTTGTTTAGAACTAGTTAAATAACAGTTTTTTGCAGTTTTTCTATTAATCAATTGACCAATTGGAGGATATAATCTAATTGCTTCATAAATTACACTGTTTAAAAGACAAGATTGACGTAAAAAAGCTAATTTCGTATTATCTTCATAATCATTTATTTTTAAAGAAAGTAGTTCTTTTCTAATATCCTCTTGTACCCATTTGTATTTTGCTAAAATAAATATTAATGAAGTGAGTAATAATTGAGGATTTTCATGTCCTGCTACTAATAGTATTGTCAAATTATCTAAAAGTTCTTTTTTAGTAAGCTCCCCAGTTGCATTATTTTTAATTAAATTTGCAGCTGGGTTTAAATAAGACGCTTGTTCATATTTATAATTAGATATTAAGTTGCTTTGAATTTGCAAAAATAGACTTTCTTTAAAGGAATCAATGTTCTGTTTTGTAATTTGTCTAGATTTTATTGGTAAATTATCCAAAAATGGGAAGGCCATAAATAAAGGTTTAAAAATTTGTTTTTTCACCATATTTAATTTATCATATAAAACAGATTTTTGATTAGTTAATGTTCCAATACTAAAACCTAAAGCAATCTCGCTAATGTTAGCCAAGCATAATCTTTGTACAAAATCAGAAATTGTTATGCTAAAATCATGTTTGCTTTCTAAAACAGGTAAGTTATTGTCTGTTTGTTTTTTTAAACTCAAAACTGAAATGCTTTTTTCTTTATTTAATTTACTTTTGGTTTCTAATGTTTCATTTGATGACGTCAATGATATTTGGTTTGAATATTCTCTTTGTGAAGTTTCATTACTAGTAATATTATCACACTCTGTTAAACTGTCTTCTTCAAAATTACTCTTATTGCTATTTTTTTCAAGGCTTGAAGATATTAAATTACAAAAAAGTTTTCCATTGATAAATGCAATACTATAATTATTGAAATTTAAAAATCCAGGCAAAAGTATTTTTCTAAACTTACTCCATTGGTTACCATGAGCTGAGATTATATTTGTTCCTGTATAGTAAGCCAAAAGAGAATTAGGAATTTTTTCGTTATTTCCAGATTTATGATAGATGTTATATTCATTTTTAAACAACTGATTTATATATTCAGGATCATCAATTAATAAATTCCATCTTCCAGCAAAATATATTTTAACAATTCCAGTTTTTACAATTTTTGGTTGAATGTATTTAAACCATATTTCTCTTTGATCAATATTTTTATTAAAAAATGGAAGAAATGATACCCAAAAGGAAACAGTTGGAATATTTGATGAAAATTTTAGTTGAGGTTCAATAAAAGCAATATATGAAAAAAACAACAATAAGGGAATTAAACCAAAAGAAATTATTATTTTACAAATTAATTTTAGCATTTGCTTCATTTGTTATATTAATTAAATTGTGGGTTTTTTTATATCTTAATCAATAAAGTAAATTCAACTAATAACTTTTTTTTCATTAATATTTTTATTTTATTATATACAGTTTTAATGTGTATAAGGAGAAGAAAAAGAAAGAAATATTTTATAATTAACACAAAAATATAAATATATATATTTGTTTATTGCGAGACACAATTGATAAAATTAAATTTATATGTGAATTATATCCGATTATCAAAAAAACTTAAACCCATATTCTTTAAGTTCTGGACATTATAAGAAATAAAAAGTAAGAATATTTCAAATCAATAATAAATAAATAACTTTATATCATCATCATAAATTTATTTACTTACTCACTTTAAATGATTTATTTATCTATCTATTATATTCATATATAAAAACATATAGTCATTTTATAATTTCCTATTTTTTCATTTAAAAAAAAATTGATTTAAATGAAATCAAATTCAATATCACTTTCATCAACAAATTCATCGTCACTTTCATCAATCAATTGTTCAAAGTTAACTTTATATCTTAGCATGGCACCAATACCACCAAAACCGGCAACAAATTGAGCACCTTCAGTAGATTTGTCAGTAACAAATTCCAAATTAGCACCGTAATTTTTGTAGTTTTCAGCCAGCCATTCAATTAATAATTGCTCAGACACTAATTCCATTTCTTGTCCAGTAACTTTATCTAAAGCATATGACTTGTCAGGTAAGTCAGGATTTGTTTCTACTATAACTTCTTTTTCTTCAGAATCTTTGTATACATATCTCATTGTGTTTAAGTTTTCATATAAAATCAAAGTTTCAATAGCACCCAAATCTAAAGCTTTCATAGTATCTTCAGCACCATAACAAAACTTACCAGTATCTTGAGAAATTTCATCAAAGTATGCGTTAATTAATTTCTTTTCTTGTATGAACTTGACATTAGCTAAAGCTTCAGCAGATAATTCAATAGCTTGATTGAAACCATTTTCACCACCATAAGAAATATCAACAATTTTTACAATCTTATCTTGGAATCTTGGATCAAACAAATCAGATTTGGCTAAATCTGTTTTAAAATCGGCAGAACCAGCTAAAACTAAACCTTTGACATTAACTTTATCATTTGTGATAAAGTTTTGAACAGCAGCTTCAGCTACTTTTCTAACATAATTATGTCTCTTTTCTTCTCTTAATCTTGCAAATCTAAGAGCAGATTGACCACCTCTACCATGCTTTTTTGGTAAATCAACACTAAATTTGTGTAAAACAGTTCTAGTGTTACCAGACAATATACCGAATAAGGAGCCTTGACCATCCATAACAATAAAACCGAATTTTTCATCTGCTTCTAACAATTCACTTAAAACTTCAGTATGGAACTTATTATCACATAAATATAAAGAAGTGTTAATTGGCTTGTATGGTTCAATATCATAGGTAACTTTTTTAACCTTACCATCTTCAGTCATCATTTCACCACAATATAAAACTAAACCATTTTCTGGACATGTGTTGTATAATTTCAATTTTTGTTGAGTGGAAGTAATGGCTGATAGAACAGATAATCTGTTAACTCTAGATTTAATGTTAGAAGCAGTACCATATTCATCAGTTAATTTCTTTTGCATCATAGAAATTTGAGATTTTGGAGGCATAACCAAAGAAATCATAGATGTACCATTACCTTTAGCATTTTCTAAATACTTGATTAATTTCTTAACTTTCCAGATTTCAATATTTTTATCAGCTTCAGTTTGTTCCATTTTGAGGGGAGTTTTATTGTTGTTTTTACCTTTTTGAGTGATAAAACTTTATTGGGTTGTTTAAAAAGATATTAATTAGTTTGATTATTTACTTATTGAAAAGATTTAAATAACTATTTTAAAAAAAAAAAATTAATTAATTATTACGTAGAAGTGTTCTGTATTAATAATATTATTTTTTTATAGCAAAATTTCATCGACTTTTTTTTTTTTTTTTTTTTT
>JAJMDL010000067.1:5813-37838 GCA_030573575.1 Hanseniaspora sp. CRUB 1602 | reverse complement strand
AAAAAAAAAAAATACAATAGATACATGAACTCAAAAAAAAAAATTACATTAATTGCACTTTAAACTTATTAAATACCCACTTCCATTACAGAAAAATATACCCAACATAAAAAAAAAATTATAAATAAAAATTAAGCGATAACGGTTGTCGTCTTTTGTAATATTATTCCTATTATATACCCATATAGTGCATCAAACTTATAGAATAAAAAATAATATAAATATAAATATACCCTTTTGATCTTTTATATATTATGCCAAACAGATTAATTACTATTTTTTTTTCTTTTTTCACAATTAATTAAATGATTTATTTTTTGATTTGCTTTGATGTTGTATATCACGTGAAACAAACTATAATCAATATAAAGTTTATATATTACCTTTAAAAAAAAATTAAAATAATACACACTCACCATTTGTCACCAATAAACAATCTATACATAATAAAATCAAAGCAGCACAAAACAATAATATATATAAAAAAAGAAAATGTCTCCTCAGCTTCATAAAACATTAGGCATGTCGTCTTTTTATTTAACTAAAACACCTTTATTAAATTTTATAGTAAAAAGAAACAGACACAGTTTCAGACCAAGAGGAAGTGGTAACAGTTACAATTCTGGAAGAAAAAGATTTCAGCAGGAAGACACACAATACATTCAAAACCCTACTATTATCCCACCTAGAAGTGGAAAAGTTAAATCTAATTCACATATTTTATCAGTTCATCCACTGTTAAATGAGCCTACATTAGTTATTAAAAGAGAAATTGAATATATGAATTTAATATTAGGTTTTGAACAAAGAAATATTTATAGAATCTTTAATGCAAATGGTTTAGAATTGGGTGTTTTTAAAGAAGAAGACCAAGGAATTTGGTCAACGATTAAAAGACAATTATTGAGAACTAGAAGACCTTTCAAAATGCAATTTTGGCCATGTATGCAAGAATATTATGATCCTAGTATTCAAATAGAAAGAGGTTTTAAAGTTATCAATTCTCATGTTCAATGTGTTTTAAATGAATCAGGTAGTGGAAATAGCGAATATGATGGGGAAGTCATTGCAGAGAGCAAACAAGTATGGCATCTTTGGAGACGTAAGTATGATTTATATTCCAAGTACAATTTGAATGATGATTTTATGGACAAATTTGCTGAATGTGATGCCCCTATCTTATCATGGGAATTTTATAACAAAGATCAAAATGGTTTGATTAATTCAGGTGTGGATAGAAATTGGTCAGGATTAGGTTTAGAATTTTTAACAGATGTGGGTACATATGTTTTAAGACTAGATCCTAAGTTAAGTTTTAATGGTTTAATTGATCCAAATTTTGTAAACCAAGGTAAACAATTAAGTGCTGAAGAAAGACTAGCAGTTATATGTCAATGTATTTCAGTTGATTTTGATTACTTCAGTAGACATTCTAATGGTAATGGATTCATTGTAGGTAGTTACGGTGGTGGCGGTGATATCTAAAAAAAAAAATTAAAGTTATTCATAAGTTCAAAAAAAAAAATCAAACATATATATATATATTTATTCTTGTACATAGTTCTTCATATAGTTATAGTTTTATGCATTTATTAGTTACAATTCCAACAGATTCAATTTTAAAGATGGCTCTTTGATATTATGATGAGAGTAAGATAAACATGCAACACCACCAGCATCTAACATAAACCATGGGTTATCAACCAAATGCAAGTAAAAGCTCAATGGTTCTAATTCTGGAATCTCGTATGAGTCATCTAAATAGTTTTCTTCCACAAATTTATTTTTGAAATCAAAGTTATCAATAGCAACATTTGCCAATTTGACTAATTTGACACAGCCAGAAACTTCACTAATTGAATCAATTAATCCATTTTCAAACTTGTTAACAACATTAACACCCATAAACCACAAAGCTGCCAAGTATCTCAAACAGTGACCGTGAGCAAATATGACAATATCACAATCTTCATTAGTTTCCATCCCTTTTTGTTGAATGTTTTGAATTTTTTTTATGAATTTCCATAATCTGAAACCAATTTCTTCAGTTGTTTCTCCTAATGGATTAAACTCATTTTTACAACCTTCATTCCAAATATTCCAAGAATCACCAAAACCTTGTTCTTTTCTTAAAGCCAAAATTTGTTTAGTTAATAATCCTTCATATTGACCATACTCCCATTCTTTCAAATCATCGTCAATTATGAAGCTACAGTGTTTCAAGTCTTCTTTATTGAAAATTAAATCCTTAGTGTCTTTAGCTCTCTTTCTTGGAGAAGAAAAAATATATTTAATTCTTTCAAAATCAATGATAGAGTGTAAATCTTCCCCAAGTTTGGTAATTTTTTCAACACCATTTGGAGTCAAACACAAATCAGTAGAACTTGTGAATTGACCTGATTTGGACCATTCAGTTTCAGAATGTCTGATCAAATATACTTTTGGAGTTCTCTTTGAGATAGCTGCATACATTTTTTGTTTTGGTACTTCTACAGAGCTCATATTAAAATATGTTAAATGTTATGATGATTAAAATAATAAGGTTTGATCCTGGTTATTTATACATTATATATATATATATATATATATATTTATAAAAAAAGAGATGCCTTAGTAGTAAATAGCTTTAAGTCATTAGACAAGAAAAAAAATTTTTTTTTTTTTTGTTCTACTTGGTGTAAACATACAACAGGCTTTTTTTTTTTTTTGTTCACTCTAACCGGATTTATGATCTAAAGTGGAACTTAATGACTAAAATGAGTAGACTGAGAAACAGTAGTGGGACCGAGAAAAGGAAAACTCTAGACCGACAAGAAGTTTCATTTTAAAATAGAATAAACAATATCGAATATTGTTTATATAGATAATATTAATGGTTTTAAAAGTTATCTGCTTAATAATGATTTTATTTAGATAACTATATAATATTATATATATTTATATTTGTTTGTTTAATTGTTTATTTCTTTTATAAAACTTAGTTAGTTAATACACGTAGTTGTATTGGCTCTTTCTACTTATTTATTTACTTTTTATATCTTATATGAATGATGTAGACTATAATAAATCAGCACTTCTACTAGATATTCTCATCTTTCTCATCTTTTTTTTTTGAACTCTTTGAAATAAATTAACAATATACGCAATTATACCTAATACTAGCAACCATATCATTAATTTAAATAGCTTAGTGAAAATACTCTTTATAGAAAATATTTTACCACTCTTGTTTTCATTGTTATTATTATTGTTGTTTACATTCAAATTCATTTTATTTCCTGTGACTCTTTCATTGCTTAGGACTTTGGTTTTATCTTGCTCTTTATTATTCTGTGCAATAGTTTTCATTTTTTGTTGAACTTGTTTTTGATTGTAATCCCTTGGTAACAAACCTTGTTTTCTATACAAACTGTTCAAATCAAACCAGCCATTTCTGTCATCTAAAGAGACTTCTCTTCTATATAAATCTAGCAAGTATTCCAATTTCAAATCATCATCCCCAATTAATTCCGCTGGGTTTTCCCACAAATAGTTATAAACTCTTAATTCATTGATTTGGAAGTTTGCAGTTTGCTCACCATTTAAAGCAGCAATACCAAATCTCAAATTACCACCTCCTTTAACAAATGTTTCAAATACTCTATTTCTTCCACCCAAATTTTCAAATCTCATTAATTCTTGCCAATCTTTACCTGTACCAGTGTAATCAATATCAATTTTGAAAAGCAAAGAGGAGACTCTAATGATTCTTAACTTGAATTTATTTGGATCAAATTCAAGCAAGCCTCTATCTGTAAGAACAGACTTTTGATCTAAAGAAACCATATCATGAGCGATAGACAAACCATCATCCAAGTAATTGTATTCATTACCATCACTAGATACGGATAGACAAGACAAATGTGGTGTTTTCAAACCATTCCATCTTTTGTCATTTTCTTGATTGTTGACAATTTCACCATTTTCAAAGAAATCCAAAACAATATTATCAGATTTCAAATTCTTAGGAATACCCATTAAATCAACATTTCTTGTATCAACTCCAGTCTCTTTCAAAATTCTATTTCTATCATCTTGAGATGTTGGGTATTTAGTTACAAATTCATCACTCTCCTGGGTAAAGAATATAGTGAACCCGTCACCAGCCCTTTTGTTAGCTACTTGTTTTTTCAACTTAAAAGAACCTGGTTCCAAAGAAAGACTCATTTGAATTTCAAAGTCTGAAGGTAAAGTAGATTTAGATAAAATTACAGAGTGCTTACCGATAACACCCTTTTCTAATAATCTGACATATTTTGTATTCTTAATAATTGGAGATCCAGTTATGTGATAGTTGTTGTCAAGAGTATCTAAGTAAGGTAATCTTAGAGAAAAACGATCGTTTTCAAATTTAGAAACTTGTGATTGTCCAGATGTCATATACAAGTCTTCATGAGAAAAATCCTTCAAGAATTTCATGTTCTCAAAGTTAGTTAAGGAACTTGTACCTCCAAATAAATACCCAAGTGGTTTAATAATCAATATCCAAAATAAAATAGCAAAAATTATTAAACCCCAAATAGCATTACTCAATGTTAGTTTTTTATTAATAATCTTTTTGTCATTAATCTCATCTACTACTTCTGCAGAAAAATTTCTTAATTTTTTCATAATACTTGGTTTTCTGCTATTATTATTAGAACCATACATCATGTTAAATTTATCTATTTCCTTTTCAATGTAATTATCATTTCTAGCTGAAGATCCATTTCTTTGAAAAACATTAAAATTACTAAATGATCTATGTTTGTCTGTATTTGGTGTGGATGGTTGAGAATTATTATTATTGTTTAAAGAAAATGATCTATTTGTGTCATATCCGTTATTACTAACAGGATAACTTTTTTTTCTAGTCTTTGGATTATTTATAATGACACTAGACTTTCTAGAATTATCATTACTCATTGGTAAACCGGTATCCAACCCTATATGAGAACTAGACTTTCTTGACAGCATTGTAAAAAATATAGTAGTATTCTTAACTGCAAAAAGAAAGAGAAAAGAAGAAACAATCTTTAAATCTGTATCTTTTTTTTTTTTGTTCTTGGTTTTTATTTTTTAAATAAAATATATAGACAATGAGTTTATAAAATAGTTATTTTTTTTTTAATAAAATTTTTTTTTTTGATTTATATGCAATTTGATTTTAAAAAACAAGTAAACAAGAAAAAAACTGTTTTCGTGTTAATTTTTTTTTTTTGAAAAAATTTTCACTGTTTTTTTTTCTTTCTTGATCTGATCACATGTATATGTAGCTTTTTAATAATCATATATATATTTTTTTTTTTTCGCGTTTAGCCTTATGATATCCGATATAATGTGCAATTTAAAAAAAAAAGGAAAACAAAAATATTGTTTCAAACATTAGCTTTGAAGGGAAAAATCATTAAAATACTATAAAAGCATTCTATTTGAATATATTTATTATAATATATATGTAAAGTAAAAAAAAAATTTTATTTTTTTTTGCACAGCGTTATTATTAATATTATTATTATATATATATATGTATTATATTCACTTATTTATTTATCTTCCTTAACAGGTACTGCAATTTCCCATGTTTTAATTCTTATACCAAGCAAATTCAAGATAACTACTAATTTATTAACATTAGTATCCAGCTTTTCTATTTTAACTAATTTGAAACCGTTATTTAGCATTAATTTTTCCAAATGATATTCATAAGAATAAGTCTTAAATTGTAATTTCTCAATCAAACTTTCTTCATAAATATTTTGTCCCTTAACAACATTTTTCTTTGAGTAAATGGATTCATTTAAATCTAAACATCTTTTCTTTGACCAATTGATTAAGTCTTCCAAAATACCAGATTTCAAATAAACCCTTCTACAAGATAGAGCTTTGATAGTAGCAGTGTTTTTCAATTCAACAAAGTCTTCATCTACATCTTTAACATCATAAATAGGTGTTTCCAAAACAGATAAAGCTATTGGAACATTTCTATAAATAATCAAATTAGAATTGTTTTTTAAAATTATTCTATCTTCAATAACTTTCTTATTCAAAATATAATCTTTAATATTAACACCAAAAATTTCTTTTCCATCTTGACCTTGGATTGATTGAATAACATTTGAAAAATAGTGGCTATTAATGTTAGCCAAAAATTTAAATATAAGAATGACAGAAAAAGTTATGAATAAACTACCATTGACTAAGTTTTCACTATTTTTCAAGAAATTCTTCAAAATGTAACTGAAAAAAGATTCTTCTTGAACTTTTTTCAAATATGTTAAAGGATATCTTTGCAAGAATAAAGATAAAATGGCAATTAATGCTATACCTAAAAATGGGTGCCAGAAAATATATTTGTTTCCTAAAGATTCTGTTTGCTTTAACGAATCTAAAGCTAAAGTCATTGCTGCTTGACAATATTCATGTTCTAATGGAACAGATTGAATAGTTGATGGTGCATCTTTATCAATAGGTTTAGAATAATCAACTTCAAGTTGGCCTAAAGTGTTTTTAGAAGGTACGGATGTTACAATAGATTCTCTAAATTTTTCAGTAGCGCTAGACATTTATGTTTTTTTTTAAAAATATATATCAGCTATATTATTGAATAAGCTAAGCTGGGTTTTTTTATAATTATTTTTTTCTAAAATTTTATAATTAATATAAGAAAACAATCATATTGAATTAATAGTTAAAAAAGGAGTTTTATCTTATATTAACTTTATCAAACATTAAAAAAAATAATAATAATAATTTTTTTCCGATGTTAAATGTGAAAGGGGCTTTTATAAATAAAAAAAAAAATTTTCTTGGGTGGATTCTTTTTTTTTTTATACACACACATAAAGGCAAATTCTTCTATATTTCTTAAAATTAGTTAAATACACGTGTTTAATATTAAACGGTTTTAAAGATTTTTGTATTATTTAAAAGGAAAAAAAATAAATTATATTAATAATTTATTAGGAAATTTCAATTTCACCAAACAAATCGAACTTTCTAGAAGAAGATCCAATATAGACTTTATATTTACCTGGATAAATGACCCAAGTTTGATCTTCAACATCCCAATAACTTAAATCTTTTCTAATTATTTCAAATTTGATTTTTTTGCTCTTGCCTTTCTTAATGAAAACTTTATCAATACCTCTCAATTGTCTAACATGATTCTTTGGAGCATTCCTACCTCTTGGGAATTCAATATATAGCTGAGCAGTGAAATATCCTTCCATTTCGCCAGTGTTTTCAACACTAGCTTTGACTTTATATAAAGTTTCATACAAGTCCGGATTACCACCTAATCCACCACCAGAAATTGGAGGTGCATCACAAGTAGGATCATTTTCAAAGTCACAATCAATGTCTGGAACATAACCTGTTGGATAATTGAATTCCTTTGTTGAATATATATTTGTATTGTACAAATATGGGTATATGTGTCCTGGCAAAGGTTTAAATTCGTCAAATGGAAACAAAGCTTCTGATGGATCAGCCAAAGAGTTTGGAGTGAAATAATATGGATCCAAGTATGGATTTGGTTTTGTTAAATCAATACTTGGTGCTTTTTTTTCTGTAATTGATAAAGAACTTAATTTAAATGTTGAATAAGTCAAACCATGGCCAAATGCATATCTTGGAGTAATGCCCATTTCATCAAAGTATCTATAATCCAATAGTCTATTCAAATCATCTACAGGTTTTCCATTAGAAGGAACTTTGTCAATAATGTCAACATAATCGCTAGTCTTTTTGGCAATTGTGAATGGCAAGTTACCACTAGGTTGATAATCACCAAATATAATATCAGCTACAGCAGCCCCGTAATATTGACCTAATGGAGCACTCCATAAAACTGACACTACGTTTTCATGACCAATAAAACCTTCTAAATCCACTGGTCCTGGAGAATTGATAACAACAATTGTATTGTAACATCTATCAGCAACAGAATTAATCAATTCAACATTATTAGCCCATAAAGTCAAATTTTTTCTATCTCCGTAATTACCATCAACTTGAATATCACCATCGCCAGTATCAGCAAAAGCAAACACTATGGAAACATTAGCTAAGTCAGCCATTTTTTCAACATCCTCTAAATTATATTCATCTGTTGAAATATCAATCATAAACCCTCTTTCTCTTGCCTTTTTGGAAATAGCTTCTGCTGGACTGATTGCATTGAAAGAAGTGACAGCATTCGGTCCCCAAGATTGATATATTGCTCCATTAGCAATTGCTGCTTGATCAGCATCGTTTCCTCTAGGATCTGTTGTTGATCCTAAACCAGCAACTAATATTCTATTGTATCCATCATTTGTAGAAATTGGCAATACAGATCCTTTATTTTTTAGCAAAACTATTGCTTCTCTAGCTGTTTGTAAAGCTACTTGTTCAGTAAATGGCTCTCTAACATCAACATGATAGTTTACTTGTTTAATTGAACCACTCTTTTGGAAAGGATATTCTTGATCATAAGTATGCAAAGACCAGGAAGAGAAGTTTGGTAAACTATCTACATCATAATCTAAAGGAATCTTTACATTGTTTGCCATGAATGCAGCTAATAATCTTGTTACCATATCGTCTAATCTATATTGAGGAATAGTAGAGTTGTAAATAGCACGAGTCAATAATGGCCCCCAGTAAGATTTTCCATCTGCATATTGACCGTAAATGTCGCCAGGAATATTTAAATCAGCACCTGCTAATATTGAATAAACTCCACTTCTCATTGCACCAATATCACTAGCAACAAAACCTTGAAACCCTAATTCCTCTTTCAATAAATGATTAATCAAATACGAATTTTCACAAGCAAATGTTCCATTAACTTTGTTGTAAGAACAAGCAACACAGCCAGCACCTGCTTTAACAACTTCAGCAAAAGGCCACAAATAAGTTTCATGCATGACTTTATCAGTAATTTCAACATTTAATGGTGATGAAAGTCTGCCATATTTTCCACCTTGCCATTCATCAGTATGTCTAAAATGTTGTTGTTCATAACCAATAAATCCTTTTGGGCAAGTTAAAACACCTTCATATTGACTAGCTTTGACAAAGGCAGAAGCTAGCTTACCAGTTAAATATGGGTCAGACCCAAATGATTCAGAATTTTGACCACCAGCAGCATGGTAGCCTAAATTCAAACTTGGACCCATCAAAACATTAACACCTTTACCTTTAGACTCTCTTCCTACAGCTCTACCTAATTGATAAATTAAATCTTTATTAAAAGTTGAACCTGCAGCTAAACTTGAAGGAAAATTTGTAGCAAAATCAGTACTTGCAACACCATGAGTACCATGCTGAAAACAGATAGAATTAATATCTAATCTTGGAATTGTACCTAAATTAGCTTGACAAACACCAGAACCGTAGCCTATACCTGTAGTTAAATTAACTTTTTCAACAATATCTAAAACAGAAACAATATCTCTTGCTTTTGAAATAGCTTTTGCCCAATTGTGAATTAACTGAATTCTTCCTGTTAAAGGGGCAGGATAGCTTGGTGGAACGTAGTAATTTATACCAGAGGCTAAATATTCTTGATCCAATGGATCATCTTTGGCAACATCATGATCAACATATTCAAATGAATTTTCAGATCGGTCAATTGCAGATGTAAAATTTGATAGCATTAATAATAGAACTATTACAAAAAATATTAGTTTAGAAGTATATAGAGTTTTTATCATTTTTATTTTTTCAATTATTTACTAAGTCTTTGGTCTATTATTATAATTTATTTGATAATTGTTGTATTTAACAAAAATTGAAAAGAAACAGTTTTTAATAATCTTGTACTTGAAAGAAAGTAAGTAAGTAACACTTTTTGTTTTTTTTTGTGTATCAGCTTGTTTATTTAAATTATTATTATTATTTCAAATAAACTGTTTATATAAGACTTTTTTTGCCACTGTTATCTTTAATGTATGTATTTTTTTTTGTTTCTTCCAATGATGTTTATCATCGCAAAACTTTCCATTTTCTGTTTATATTTCCTAATTAGGAATTCAAGAAATGTTTGCCGCATTCAATTGATTTAATGGGTTTTTTTTTTGTTGTTTATGTTATTTTTTTTATGTTCTGTAATACTATATAGCTTATATGTACACCTACCCTACCTAAAGTTTCTTGTGTTTTTTTTTTTATTTATTTTAAATTATTAATCATTCTCTGGTAAAAAATCACTTAAAATATTGTTAGTTAAAGAATTGCTGCTGTTTATAAGAGCAAGGGTATCATTTTTCTCAGCAGTACGTTTACTATCTGAAGAAGATGATATAGAGTTGGATGATAAATGATTCACAAGATCTTCATTATCATCAAATTCTTTTGTAGCATTGGACTCTGATTCACAAGAATTATTATAATAATAGTTATAGTGGCTTGTTGTTGTTCCTACTCCACTAAAAATTGAAGCACCTGTATGATGATCGTTATTGTTCATATTATTGGTTCTTGAAAATGGTTTGTAGTTTTTGACACTTTGAGATGCAATTGACATTGATGTTGCTGGAAGTCTGTAACTGTTATTACTAGCATTATTATTAAATCTTGAGCTTTCTATAATGCTTTGGGGTGGTATTCCCATTAAGCTAGAGTTTACAGTTTGTTGTCCAACTAGAGAGGGTAATCCATCTGAAAATGTGGATCCTCTTTCTGTTCTATCAACTGAAATTCCAGAAGTTGTATCAACATCATTATCATCCCAAATATCGGCATCACTTATATTGCTATAAATTTCAAAATGACTAATGAAGTTTGTGTTAGAAAAAACACTGTTGCTTTTGGCCGATGTTGTAGCAAATGATACTTTTGAATCTGGATTCCATTTATCAGAAATCAGTTCCTTATCGGCAATCGTATTTTTCTGAATTATATGTTTTTTAATAAATGCAATATCTTGGTCATTCAAAACATCCAGTTTATTTATACCTATTCCCTGTGGTTTCCCTATCTTTGTTTGTTTTAATGATATCATTCCCTGTATACTAAATGCATCAGAACAGTAATCATCGCTATTATCATCCAAGAAAAACGAACCAGTTGAACTAGAATTAATAGGCTCTCGTCTATTTGTTAATTTTTTTGCAGTTTTTCTTTTTGTAGAGGAATTTTCAATTAAAGCAGATTTCAAAGCTTTCTCCCTATCAATTTTTTTATAGTAGTATATATCTTTATTATTAATTTTGTTATTGTTGCTGTGATTATTGGCTGTTGGTTGCATAAATCTTTTAACCCAATTTGTAATTTTCCTCTTCTTCTCAGTGCTATGACCATTACTTGAGCTAACCTTTGTAGAAGTTGCTGGTACTCTAGTCAATTGACTATTTTTAGATTGATTAATATTATTTGTTTGTGCATGTTTAACTTTATCATGAGTTGATAAAGAATTATGTATTGACATTGTTTTAAATTAGATTTATAAATCTAAAACTTCAATGTATATAATATCTATTTCTAAATGGTTATATTTGTTTTATTGCTTATTTTTTCTCTTTTGTTAGGTCAATTTATTTATTTGATTTGCATTTGTTAGTATAAAATTTTTGTAAGCAGATTTATTAACTACTGTAAGTGTATTTTTTTTTTTTAAGCCTTAATCCAAAAATATAGTTTAAAACAGCAATTTATTAAAGAAAACAATATATATATATATAAAAGATTGTGACTTTTTTTTTCTTAAATCTGTTATCAATTTTTTATGCGTGTATCATGTGACCACTCTTGTGAGATATAGGAAACAAAATGAAGGAAAGAGTGTGAGAAAAAAAAAATAGTTCTTTTTACGGTGGCAAATTTTAAACAAAGAAAACAAAACAAAATATATATATATATATTGAAAATTTGAAAATATTTATCACTTTTAAAATATTTAAAATCTTTTTTTTTTTTTTTACAAAGAAATAATAATATAAAACCCAGAAACATCATAAAATTAATTTAACTACAATATATACAACTTACAATGGATTTACTATTAGGTATTAAAACTGAAAATGAAGTTATTCTTGCAACTTCAAAAAATTTCGCTAGAGGAATTTCTATCATGAATCACAAGGATAAGAAATACATTAATATATCAGACAACATTGTCATGGGTATTTCTGGTGAATCTGGTGATACTACACAATTTGCAGAATATATCAAGGCCAATATTCAGTTATATGAAAATAGATACTCTAGTATTCCTACTATCTCTTTAAAAGAACAAGAAACAGAAACCACCACATCTGCAAAATCTAAAGACCACTTAAACACACTTTCAACTAAAAATGTAGCCAATTTTGTTAGACAAGAGCTAGCAAAATCTTTAAGATCTAGAAAGCCATATCAAGTAAATGTAATTATTGCAGGTGGTGAAGGATCTTTGTATATGATTGATTATTTGGGTACAATGGTTGAACAGCCTTATGTCGTTCAAGGTTACGCTGCATTCTATGCTTTATCTTTATTAGATCATCATTATAGAGTAAATTTAACTGAAGAAGATGGTTTGGAATTAGTTAAAAAGTGTATTAAAGAAATTAACTTGAGAATGCCAGCTGCTATCGGTGATGTTGATATTGTCGTTTTAAGCCCTGATCAAGAATACAAAGAATTATTATTAACAGAAAAGGAATTAAGAGCTTAGAAGAATGGTTTTTTACTTTTTTTTTTGATTTTTTTTTTTTTGCTTTTTGTTTAAGTGTTTTTTTTAATTTATTTGGTAGAAATATTGTTAGTATGATTTGATATATAAATATGTATTTACTATTTCTTTAATTAATTAATAAATAAATTTTATCATCAATAAACAACAAAAAATAAAAATTTTGTTTTCATTTTAATATTTTTAGATTAAAATTAAAAGGTTTAGTGATGTTAAAGTTCTTTTGAATTTATACAAATGTAAACAAATAATGTTACCCGACCAAGTTAAAGGTTTTATATATGGCTTTTTTTTTAAGAATAAAAAAAACATACCAAATATCTCATCTTAAAATATTTATATAAAAATAATTAGAAAAAGAAAAGAAGAAAAAAAAAAATAGAAAAGAAATTGAGTAGAGGAAACAAATCCCCCAAGTTCAATACTAATGTCAGATCGCTTTAATAATAATAGAGATACAAGACAATATCAGAAAAATAAATACAATAGATCTTTCAACAATAATAGATTTAATAATCGAAATGAAAACTATACCTTTCAAAATAATACTGATTTTTTAAATGACCCTTCTATATCTTTAGAAGACAAAATTTTAAAACTTTTGAATATAAACAAAAACAACAATAATCTTAAAGAAAATAAAATTATTATAGATTACATTTTAGATACATTTACCAAAGTTCTTAGGAAAAATAATTTTGATAAAAACAAAACTTTATCCAATTTCAATAATAATGAACTTCAGTTAAACAATAATTCGTTACCATTTTGGAAACTTCAGAAATTGGGTATTCTTTTATTCAAAGATTATGAAAATAACAATGATATAAGACTTGAGAAACTAAAGTTAGTACTTACAGCAAATAAAGCTTTATTAAAAAAACTGAGTGATGGAAATATGGATAAACTTGAAAAAATTGGAAAATACATAGTTTCAAATTATTCTAAAAATATTGATTCTTTTGACAGCTGGATTGATTCTTTAGGTCTAAAAGATAGTTCTAAAGAGATATATGAGATTTTTAATGAACAAACAGCTAGTAAAAAAAGACCTTTAAACAGTGCCAAAGGAAACAATCTTGAAGATGAAGATGACAATGACATTACTATAGTTAGAAATACAGATCAAAGGACAGCAAGACCTTCTTTCTTAAACTATTCTCATTTGAAAAGTCTTAGAATAAACGAGGTTGATGGCGATAGTAATAAAAAAGATTCAGAGGATGAAAAATATGTTCCTAAACTTCCTGTATTTAGTAATGATTCAACTGGTATCTTTACCAAAAATTCTTTTAGAAAATCAAATTTACTAAATAACGATTCTGACAGAGCAAATGAATATAAAAATTTGGATGATGACTTATTAAAAGGATTACAACAAAGAATAAAATACCAAAAAAAAACAACAATTGATGCTGGCTCAAAAAATCAGAGTATATCAGATATTCAAAGATCATTACCAATTTATAAATTTAAACAAAAAATAATTGATCTTATTTCTGCTAATCAAATATCCATTGTAATTGGTGAAACAGGTTCTGGTAAAACTACACAATTGTGCCAATATATTCAAGAAATTTTTCCTGATAATAAAATGATTATAACTCAGCCTAGAAGAGTAGCTGCCATATCTGTTTCAAAAAGAGTAAGTGAAGAAAAAAATGATGCTATGAATCTAGTAGGATATAAAGTGAGATTTGAAGAAAGTTTAACAAAAAATACAAAGATATTATTTATGACTGATGGTATCTTGATCAGAGAGTTTTTAAATGATCCTTTGTTAACCAAATATGATTTTGTAATCATTGATGAAGCACATGAAAGGTCATTAAATTGTGATATTATTTTAGGTATTTTAAAGAAGATTTGCAAAATTAGAGTAGATTTAAAAGTCATTATAATGTCTGCTACATTGGACTCTGATATGTTTTCTAATTTTTTTAATAACTGTCCTATATTGAGAATACCTGGTAAAACTTTCCCTGTTCAAACCACATATCTGGAAAGTCCAACATATGATTATTTAAATTTGTCTATAGATAAAGCGGTGGATATTCATTTAAATGAGTTATTAGATGGTGATATTTTAATCTTTTTGACAGGTGCAGAAGAGATTGAAAAATGTGTTGAAATGATTAACCAAAAAGTTTTTGAGTTAAAAGATTTTTTGGATACTGGTGATCCGAAAAAGGAGCTTTTAGTCTTACCTATTTATTCCTCCTTATCTCAATCTCTTCAAGATAAGATTTTTATAGAGACAGATGTTCGTAAAATAATTGTTTCTACAAATATAGCTGAAACATCTTTGACTATTCCTAATATTAAATATGTGATTGACTGTGGATATACAAAGATCAATGTTTACAATCCATTTTTAAAGATTGATCAATTGAAAGTTGTACCTATCTCTAAGCAACAAGCTGACCAGAGATTGGGTAGAGCTGGTAGAGTTAAACCTGGTAAATGTTTTAGACTTTATACTGAAAATACATACGAACATGAATTACTTGCAAGCTCAGTTCCGGAAATCCAAAGAGTCAATTTATGCAATGTTGTTTTGCAATTGAAAATGATTTTAAATCAATTCAAGTCATTAGACGTTGAAATTGAACAAAGTGTAATAAAATTTCCTTTTATCGAACCTCCTAGTTTGATCCAATTTAGAAACGCATTAGAACAGTTGTTTTATTTAGAGGCTATAGAGGATGATGGTACAGAAGGCCGTCTTTCTGATTTAGGTGAACAAATGGTTCAATTCCCATTGGATCCCTATTTATCCAAAACACTTTTAGAATCAGTAAAATTAAACTGTTCCAAACAAGTTTTAATAATAATATCTTTTTTAAATCTTGGGAATTCTTTTTTTGAAATGATTAAAACTGATAAGGAGAGAGCAAATTTCAACAAAATATTTAATAAGTTTTTCAAGGATAATGATTATGATTCTGACTTGTTAAATTATTTAAAAATATATGACCAAATGGAAAGAAATAAAAACGAATCTTTTAACAGATGGTGTGAAAGCAGTTATATTAATAAAAAAAATATGTTAAAAATGATAGACATTTTAAACCAGCTGATTCAAATAATGAAAAGTTTAGACTTGAAGATTGTTTCAAATGATTTGAAAAAAGATAATGTAATTAAAGCTTTTATAAAAGCATTTAAAATTAATATTGTAATGAAGAAAGAAAATAATTTGTATGAAAATTTATATTACAACAATACTAACAGAAATAAAAGGAAGGATGATAGAAATAATCAACCTGAGGAAATGTTTATTCATCCAACATCTTCATTGTTTAGAGAATCTTTAAAAAATGGTTGTTATTTAATGTATACATCTTTGATCATGACAAAAAAAAATTATATGAATTGTTTGACATTATTAAAACCTGAATGGTTATTAGAAGAAAAAGAATTTAAACGAGATCATGAAGCATATAAAAAGATGAAATTGGAAAGGGTTAACGTTCCAAGGGATTAACATAAATTTGAAAAAGAAGAAGAAGAAGCATATATATATTTTATATAAACGATGATTATTTGAGGTGAAAAAAAAAGAGAGATGAAAAAAGTAAAGCTTTTTTTGAAATAAACGATTTTACAACTGTATATAATTTTTTTTTTTTTTTTTTTAAACCTTAATATTATAACTAAACCAAACAAAAAGAAGGAACAACTATTTTACAAATTAATCAATGCAAAGTACAAAAAACTTGATTAAGCTTCCTTTAAATGGCTCTGTTGGAGTTGTTGGGTCAGGAATATCTTCTTTATTTTTCACATATTTTCTAAACTTGAAGAGACCTGATCTTAAGATTACATTATTAGAAAAAAATAAACAAGAGAGAGTAGGAGGATGGATTTATACCAAATATACTAATAAAAATATTAAACTAGAAAAGGGTCCTAGAACTTTAAGAGGAAGAAACATTGGTACTTCTTTAATAATTAATTCAATGATCAAGATGAATCCTAAAGTTAAAGATGAGCTAGTATTTGTGGAAGGAACTTCTGATGCTAATAGAAAGTTTTTGGTAGATTTTAAGAATCCAAAAGAATTAATTGAAGTCCCACCTACAAATATCCCTTTATTTTATAAATTTATGAAAAGTGGACTCTCAGATGGTTTAATAAAAAGTATATTTCATGATATTTTTTCATCATCAAAATCAAAAAATGATGAATCTGTTTATGAATTTATGGTTAGAAGATTTGGAAATGATGAATTAGTGAACAATGTGATTTCTGCAGTGTTCTTTGGAATATATGCTACAGATGTTAAGGAATTGAGTATAAATTATTGTTTACCCAAACTTGTAGATCTTGAAAAAAAACATGGTAGTATCATTAGAGGTGCTTTAAAGAATGAAACTTCTACCAATGATGATATTAAAGTTTTAGAAAAATTTGCTCAGAATTTAAGTATTGAAGATGATTATTTCAAAAAAATATACAAAGATTTAAAAGACTTACCTTTAATTGGATTTAAAAAGGGAATGTCAACTATGCCTAATACAGTTTCAGATTATTTGTTTCAAAAACCAAATATTGATATAAAATATGGATATGATGTTCAAAAATTACATATAAACAATGATGACAAAAAAAATCTTGCACTACCTACAATTAAAATTAATGATGACTTAACTTTTGATCATATACATTTGTCAACAATTCCACAAGATTTAAACATAAACCATAATGATTTAACATCATACTTAGAAAGTTTAGGTAAAGGAACTAATGTTTTGTTAATAAATATTTTCCATCCAACAAAGAATTTTATTAAGGATTCTTTAAAATCATTTGGATTCTTAGTTCCAAAAAGTAACAACAGTAAGTTGTTAGGTGTTATTTTTGATTCTGTTATAGAAACTAATTTTAAACCTTTATATCCATCTACAAATATAGAGAAAAATGGAAAAAATTCTTCTTTAAATCAAGATTATACTAAAATGACTATGATGGTTTCATGTGATGGGTTAAATAAGAGTGATATTTCATTTGAAGAATATAAAGAAACTTTTATAAAACAAACATTACTTAATCAATTAAGAATTCCTGAAACAGAGGTGAATGAAATAATGAATGACAATAATTTATTAGTTGAATATACTTTTGCTAATAACAGTATTCCTAAATATTCTCCTAATTTAGGATTTTCTAGTGATAAAAGCAAAGACATAAGAACCGTTTTAGAAAAAGATCTATTACATAATAACAATATAAGTGTTGGTGGGTTTAAATTTGCATCAGGTCCAGGTATGCCAGATGTTGTAGTTCAGAGTTTTGATGCTGCAAATAGATTGAATTGAGGTATATATATATATATATATATAAATTAATTGTCTAAACTTTATTGCTTTTGGTTTATTAAAAAAAATGGGGGTGGGGAAGGGAAAAAAAAAAAAGTGATTATTATTATTGTAAAATATAAATAGTGAATGTGTCTAATTGTTAAAAGTAGGTTTTAATAAAAAAAAAAAAAAAGTTATTTCTTTTTCTTTATTATTATCTTTTAACCGATTTTTTGATGCATATATACAAGAATTGTTTTTTTATTAAAATAAAAATTAATTTTATTTTTCAACCTTACCCTCAATTTGCTTTTTGGATTCAGGTTCTTTAATAGAAGCTTTTTTCTCATCAGAGGCAATTGGAGCAGCAGCAGCATCATCACCACCATCTTGTTTCTTTTCCTCATCTAAGTTTAGATCATCTCTGATTTTAACAATTGTGCTCTTTTCTTGTTCAACTTCATCAACCATTAAGTTTTGTTGTTCTTTCAATTGTCTCAACTTGGCTTTAGCATCATCGTCTTGTTTAATTACATTGACTTTAACTTCATGGTACAATTCATCTGGAATAGATTGTAAAACATAACATAAAGAATCATATAAGGAAATATCCTTTGTAGTCAAATCACCATAGTTATGGGCAACAGCTAACAATAATAAAGTTGATGGAATTTTTTCTTTCAATCTCAAATCTAACCAGATTTTCAAGTTTTCTCTCAAAGCAACATCAGTTTGATTAACAGTTCTAATACCTCTGTTCATACAAGCCATTCTCAATTCGTTTGAGTTTAAGGAAGATAAGCCTTCATAATGAATTTGCAAATCATCGTTTTTCAATTGTAACATTTTGTATCTGATTCTGTATCTCAACATAACATCAGTACCAAATGGTTTAATGTTAATATATTTGGCAATAGCGACTAAGTAAGATCTTGTCAAGTTATCTAAGACAACGTCGTCTTTGAATAATTGAGCAACTTTAATCAATTGTCCAATAGATTCCGGCTTACCAGTGTTTCTGACGTGAATGTAGAAGTTGTTGAACATAACTTTTTGTTCATTACTAATATCATCTGGCTTGAAATGTTTAATGGTCTTAGAATTGGAGATAATGTCAGAGACTAAAGATCTAGTCTTTTTCAAACCTTGTAATTTTTTTTCTCTGTCCTTAGAAGTTTCATAAGTGGAAGGTAACAAGTTTGGGAAAATTTTTAAAGCAACAGGCAATAATAGTTCAGCAAATGGAATAATAACAAAAGCAGAAAATGGAACTAATCTGACAACATCAGTAGTAGTTCTTTTCAATTGTAACATTTCTCTTCTGGTCAATTCATGACCTGTAGAATATTTAACCAACAAGTGGGTAGAAATTTTAATTTCCAAAGCTAACAATTTAGTACCATCCCAGAAATGAGCTACACCTTCTTTAACAGCAGTCCAAATCTTGGCAGCTCTGTTACCACCTTTATCTTTTTCAGTAGAAACTTTAGCAACTTCAACTGGCTTAACTTCTTTGGTTGGAACAGTAGGATTTACTTTTTGTGTTTCATCTATGTTATTTTTCTTTGGGGTTTGTTCACTAGAGTAATATCTGAATGAATATAATGGTAAAGTAGGTGCAGATTTGATTAAAGCTAATCTGTTATTTTTAATTAAATTTAATTTTTTGGAACCACTGTTAACAATGGCTCTTCTAGGAGCAATAATAATGGCTCTTTGTAACATAATGAAAAAATATATATTTCAAAATTATTAATTTATTTATTTAGAATTAATAATTAAAATAAAATAAAAACGGGAGTTTAAAAGCAACTAAAATATAATATGAAGACAATTTGAATAAAAAAAAATTATAAAATGATTAATATTTTAGAACGAAATCACTTTCAAAGATATGTAATTGGTAGTATATAAGATATACTTGAACTATCAATCAAAAGTTGTGAAAGTTTAATATTTCTTTAAAAAAAAAATAAAGTTTAATTATTTAATTTGTTGATAGAATTAAACTTCTGTTTTAGGTTTCTATATATATATTCTATTTATAAATAAACTTAAAAGTATATATATGTTTTCTATTTTAAATATGAAAATAAATAATAAAAACTCACCAATAAAAAATTCTAACACCTAGATTTATAATGATTCCATTTGTCTTAGTAGATTTTTTGTTATACTCAAAAATGAAGGAAGTAAAAAAATTTTTTTTTTTTTCCTCCGTAGAAAAAACTTATATACCAAAAAAAAAAAAATAAGTGCATGTGCGTTTTTTTTTTCTTTTTCATTTTTTTTTTAAAAGCTCGCTTCTATTCCCGAATTACTGCTTTAGGAAATATCAAGTTAAGAATCGGAGAAATAAAATTTATCAAGGAAGAACTGTGTAAATTTTATTTTTTTAAACCATAAAAAAACAAATTTAAAGCCCACTTAGCTTTTCTACTGATTCTCTCTTTCTATTGATGAAAATAATAATAATAAAAAAAAAAGAAACTTTCCTATTTAAGAACTACACTACAAATAATAAAACGTGAATTATAGATTAATTAGTTTTTTATACATTAAAATTAAAATATTAAATCAAACATATACAAATGTTATCTGTTTTATTAGTTTACTTATTATCTTAATTAACAAGGGGATTTTCATTTTCTTTTTAATTTTAGAATTGCTACAAAAAAAAGAAACCCATTGAAAAAAAGTTTCCCGAATAACGGCATTTAATCAATTCAAACAACAACAAAAAAAAAAAAAGAAAGAAAGAAAATAAAACTATTATTTATTTATTGTTATTTTTATTATTTATTTTAAGTTCATATATATATATTTATATATAATTAATTTCTTAATTCTTCAGCTTGTTTTTTTTGCTCTTTTAACTTGTTCAAATTCATACTCAATACTTTCTTAAAACCATTGCATAAAGCTATAACATTTGGATAGGTGAAGCTGAATAATTGATAACCTTTACTAGTTAATTTTACTTGCCAAGTTACCAATTTAGATTTATTATTAACCTTGAATTTTAAAAATATTTGCATTGGATGTTTGTGATCAATGGCAAAGAAATAAACTGATTTATTAGGATTCTTTAAAGAGAATTGCTCTATACTCTCATCCACTTTACCTTCATTACTAATGTTATTCAAAAACTTTTCATTCAATCTCAAATTCTTCAATAGTTTCAATTTAAATCTAACATTAGATTCAATGATATGATCTAAATCATGGTATATTATATTATCACATTTATACTTTATACCTCCATCAACTTGTTTAATTTCCACAACATCCAAGTTTTCATACAAAAATTTATCAATCTTGAAAGTTATTGTTAAATGATCAATTCCCTTACTAGATGGTCTAATAATAAAAGATCCTATAGTCTTTGGATTCAAATACTCTTCAGCTTGGTATTGATTCATTGTCAAGAAATATGGATGATTAATAATCTTAATACCTTTGTTGCTATTAGAGTGATTTTTCAAATTTTCATTTCTCAACTCCTCTTCTTGAATATCCTTTCTTTCTTGTAAATCATCCCAAGGACCATATTCCTCTTCATCGTTTTCAAATAATCCAATATTGCTGTTTGATTGGTTTGTATCAATCTTTAATAAAGAACCTGTTGCTTGTATCATAGCATAGTTGATGCTCAAAATCTTGACTGGATAAGTCTTGTATTGATCATAAACTGAGGATATAGGGACAGTTGGATCTGGTAATTCACATTTATTTTGGAAAACAGAACATTCAATACCAGAATTAGTAACAAGAATGACTTGATCTGGCTTATATTTGATAACCTTCATTGGAACAACTTTGTTAACATGGAATGATAATTCATCTTCATTTGTCAAGTTTTCAAAAATGTTGATATCATTGAAAACTTTAAATGATTTTCTAGCTTCAGAAGATGGTTCAATCAATTCATAGTAAATATTTACCAATAAAATATAAAGTTTTACAGCTTTAGTAATATTTGGAACAACTTTGTTAGCATCAGTTTCATTTTTATTAATATTATAATCATCATCATCATCCTCTTCTTCTTCATTCAAATTCATATCTTCATCCTCCTTATCACCTTCTTCCCATTGCAAAACATATTGAGCAAAAGTAAAGTTCTTGGCTTTAGCTAATTGAACAAGTTCAGTTCTTTCAATTTTACTCTTTCTATAAAAATCTAAAACATGATCATAAACTTTTTGTTCATTATCTTTAATCTCATCTTCATCTAATCCTTCTTCTTTAAACAACTTGTCAATTTCTTCCTTATCAAATCCTAACACAAATAAAACATATTTTCTTGCCAACTCATAATCTTCTGGATGTATGGATGTACAATCAAAGATTTCTTGATCAGAAGATATACTCTTCATCTTCTTCTTATACTTTTTGTTATTTTCATCACCCACAAAATTTTCCAATTCACCAACTTTGATGTACCCAATGGAGTTTATAAAGATAGTCTTTGATAAAATGTTCTTTGTAATCAATTGCTGTCTACTGATCAATTCACTATTATCTTGTTCCAAATCTTCAATAAATTGCAAAGCTTTTCTTTTTCCAAAACCTGGCAAATATTGTACAATAGGCAAATAATGATCAACCTTCTTTTGCAATAAAGATAATTTGACACCTGTTATACAAGTAGTCTCCACTAAAACTTGTTCAATCAATTTAGCTAAAGAGTCAAAAGAAATCAAGTTTTGGTATGGATGAATACTTAAAGAACAAATTTCTTCTATAGTCAAATTAACATACTCTAATAATGGATTTTGTAAAAATCTAGCTATGGAGATTAAATATTTGATCATTGAAGGTTTATTTGGATATTCCAACTTACCTCTTGCATTGAATTGATATAGAGTAGCTACTTGATCATTAGCAAACAAAACATCTAATGATAAATTAATTTCTTCACCTGTATTCTCTTGAATTATAGTTTCAGAGGATTTAACTTGATGATATTGAATTAAAGCTTTTAATTTTTTATAAAATCTTAATGTGTTGTTGTTGAATCCATTAACTGCTACCAAAGTTGGAGCCCATCTGCTTACCAAATCCTTAAATTCCTCATCAAAGTTGATAAACTTTTTATTTGCTGAATCAGTGTTACCATTATCATCATTACCAAATGAAAAGGGGTTATAAGTGAAAATGTATTCATCAATCAATTTACCATACTTATCAACAATAACAGCTACAATAGGATCTTTACCAAAATTACCATTACCGCAAGTGATACCTAGCACTCTGTGAGTGTAGGAACCACCTTCAGATCTTACAGGTGCTTGATCAATTAAAGAAGCAAATTGTTTTTTAATTTCCAAAGAAATCAAGTTTTCACATTTCTTAGATAAATCTGTTTTGACTTCACTAGCTAAATCAATCAAAATTTTATGCATAGCATCTTTGAAACATTTCATTCTCAATACATTCCATGATCCATTAACAGAGTCTTGTTTGTCAATAGAGAAACAGGTGTTGAATAAATGATCAATGAAACTTTCCTCTTCAGGAATTTTAATCAAAATACTTAAGAAATTACCTCTTTCAGCTTCAAGCATTTTCAAAAAAGTTTCTGGATGTTTCAAAATTTTTGATTCAATTCTCTCTATAGCATATTTGATGTCTTCATATGACGAACCAGATTGGATTTCGTTTTTACCTTTTGGTAATAATGATACATTGACAGTGTAAATTTCTTTGAATTTTTGTCTAATAGATTCTCTTATCTTTGGTGAGTTGTAAATTTCTAAAACGAAATATTTGGAGATAGTTTCTAAAGCTAGTTTTGAATTGTTTTTGAAAATCATATCTATTGTTGGATCATCTTCAGAGATGATTTGTTCCAACAAATCATCTGGGGTCAATTGCTTTGAAGGTTCTTTGACAGGATAGATTGATGAATCAAAAGAAATATTATTACCCAAGTTGTAAGTAGAAATACCAACTTCTCTTATAATATCATATAACTTAGAATTTTTAAATTTATCATAACTGCTATTTTTCAAGTGCAATTTCTTCTTTGTAGCACCATTCTTGGAATCATCTTCTTGCTTCTTTCTCAATACTTCATTGATTTGTAGAGGATAGTTGAATTCTAAGAATTTGAAAATATCTTGAATTAAATTAATATCTGTAGTATCCAAGGAGGTTTCTACCAAAGAATCTTCAATATTCAATGATTTATAGAATTTTTGAACAAAATCTCTTTTTGATATAATAGCATGGAATTCAAGATCGAAATATTGAATATCCCATAAATCATCATTTGTTAAAGTTCTCAATCTATGACCAGAATCACCCCAGGATAAAAATCTTCTCTTATAGTTAATCAAGTATGGTGGTTCTAAGTTTTCCTTTGCGATATAGTATAGAGCAGTTCCAATGACTTGGATGAATTCTTGTTGGTATGGTTCCTCGATTTGTTTTTCTTCAATCATCTTCTTAGAAATCCAGTCAATTTCCAAATCTAACAAAGCACCATCAAATGGAACATAATTTTCAACTTTAGATCTCAAAACTTGTAATCTTTCTGGAATATCTTCATTTTTAATAATCATATCTTCCTCTGTCATCATTTTATTTTTCAAATCTTCCAGATCATAAACATCTTCTAAAGATACTTTGTTCTTAGATTCCTCTTGTTCTTCTTCTTCCAATTCAGCTTCTAAGGCCCAATCATAATCATAACCGTCACCAAACACTTCCAACATTTCTTGCAAAACTTCTGAAGATAAACCAGATTGTTGATAGGCTTTTCTTTGTTGTTCTTTCAAAATTTTAGCTCTTTCCTTCTTTTCAGCTAATGTAACTTCACGACCACCTTCCTCATCATCATAATCCATTTCATCTTCATCAATAAAATCATCAAATTCGTCATCTTCATCGACATCATTACCAACTGGTAAGTTTTCGTTATCTTCATAAGCATCATCTTCATCGTTGAAAAAGTTGTCCATAATGGAATTTACAGCTCTTTTAGTGATATCAGGTTTTTTAGACTTAGATTTAGAGCTTGAAACTTGGATTTCATCATCAGCAATATCTGATACTTCAGAATCATCTTCTGCAGCTTTTAGTCTTTTAAACTTTCCTTTAGTTTGATCATCATCTCTATTTGAGTTTGCAGTAGCAATTCCTGCATTTTCCATAACCAAATCTAAATCGTCTTCATCTAATTCATCTGCAGATACACTTCTTTTTCTTTTTCTTCTTCTTTTCTTACTCTTTGGATGTGAGATATCGTCATTGTCCTCCTCTTCATCATCAATTAATTCATCTCTCAATTTCAAAGCTTCATCTTCATCTTCTTCTGATTCTTCTTCTGATGAATCCTTGAAAACATCTTCACCTTCAGAAGCAGAAGAATTTTGTTCTAAGTTATGAACTCTTTCTAATTCATCAGAATGAGCTTCATCAATAGCTTGTTGATCTTGATCTTCTTTTGATGACATTTTTATAATTTATCTAAATATTATGAGAAAAAAAAAGAAAATCAAAAATAGACAAACAAAGTAGAAAATGTTTTATTTTAATAAAATGTATACTAATATAAATAATATGCTATTTTATTTTAATTATATTTGTATAAATAATAATTATTACACTTTTTCTTTCTAGTTTAACTGTTTCCTGGAATTTAAAAAGTTATTTTTAACTATATTCGAAAAAAGAAATTTCTATGTTGTTTAAATTTTAAATTTCAGTTTTGTTCACAATATTGGTGTTTTGTTTCTTAAGGTTTGGGAACTTTTATTTTTATTTATTAATTTTTTTTTTAAATTGTCGAAGAAAAATTTTTTTTTCCCTCAAGTGTTGTTATACCCGATATCACGTGAAATAACAAATAATTTAATTAAAAAGAAAAACAAAAAATTATATTTTACAAAAAAACTTATTTAATAATAATAGTAATAGTTATTATTATTTTTTAAAATATAAATATTTACATGTTTAATATTGATTTATTTAAGATCTAACTAATAAGCTACTTACCAAATATTTTTTCTGATCTTTTTTGTCTAGCTTTCTTCATATCCGTAACTTTCATTAAACCATTTCTTTTACTTTTTAGTATGAATATGATTAAAGCTGTACCAGAACTTGCTGCTAGTAAAAACCAGGTGACCATGTATTGGAAATGATCATTTGTATACTTAACATCCGGAGTCTCACCAATAGGTACACCAGCTTTGATAAATTGAAGCTCATCAAATTCTAATGATTTATCTGCTTTATCTACCATTATTAGTTTTTTATTTGCTGTTTGAGAAGAGTAAGGAAGCTTTGTATTTTTATCTTCTACAAGCAAGCTGTCAGCATTTGGTTTAAATTTTTGATTGTCGTTTTTCTTTTTAAACCAACTAAACCATGATTTCTTGTTTTGATCATCTACTTGTTCAAAGGTTAAAGCTTTCCCTTTAATATCTTCAATTTTCCAGTTATGATCATAAAGATCAGTAATTTGTTGGCAGTATAATGGAATTTTACAATCACCCTGTTTCAACATTTCAGGCCATTCAATTAGTTGCCACACTCTAGCATTACTATCACCCCTTTCCATCTGTCCATGCCCTAATCTCTTTGCAGCTTTCATAAAGGCAGTGATTTCAACAATCCCCTTTGGACAACTTAGATGCTGCAAAGTTCTCAAATATGGAACTGAATTTCTCTCAGAGATCCAACCTCTCTCTATCAACAATCTCTCACCATCATATTCACCACCTCTTAAAATCAATGGAGTGAAAAGCTTATAACCTTTATGTCCGTTTTTCATTCTAGGACCAATAAACATTTCATTGCTGTAATCCCATTCACCAGTTAAAATGACTCTTCTATATTGATAGTTTTTATCAATAACATCATTGAATTCATAAACATATTTTTCAAATTCTTCTGAATCATTTTTCAAAAATTGCAATTCATTCAAATCTTTTTTCAAAGTGAATGAATCAATCAGAGTGTCTTGGTCCAATGGTGGCATATACAATCTTTCTTCACAATTAGCAATAAGATCTACTTTCCATCTTAATCTGTCATACTGCCAAATACCTAATCTAAAAGCTATTATTGGAATTAAAAAAAGACATAGCCAAAGAATGTATCTTGTGACATGAGCTGTTTTGGATTCACCTTCATCTTTTTCGATTTCCTGCAAATAGTTTTTAGTTGTTTTCACAGGAACCCAATCATATTTTGGAGTTTTAATATTTTGAATGGAAGATGTATGGAATAAAGAGATTTCAGATAATTTTGAAAGGGAAAATGAGTTTAATTTATTATTAAAGTGATTTTTTGTTTTGAATGAATATATTTGATTTTGTTGCTGTTTGTTATTAATTAAAGTTGATAATAATCTGTTTGAAGACTTCAATTCATTTCTAAACAAACTTGAATTTAAAAATCTAGTCAACAACATGACTATGATAAATTATTTTTTGGTTTTAGTTAAAAAAAAAAAAAAAAAGGGAATCAGCAATTATACAGTTTGATTAAATTTTTTGTAGAGTTTAACTTAATCAAATTTTTTTTTTTCCTTTTTTCTTCTTAGCATTGAGAATTTCTTGAAATAATATTTTTTTTTTGAAGAAAAAAGAAAAAAAATATACGACAACAAAAAGATTTCGGGTAAAAAAATAATAAAATAAATACAAACAGTTTCAAAAAAAACATAATTCTTTATATAATTATATACAAATGTATACATGAAAACTGGATTTAATTTTTAATTTATCTTTTTATTTATGACAAGTAATTTTTGTGAAAAAAACAAAGGATATATATATATACAAGGAACTATTTTTTGTTTCATTTTTTTCATTTTCTTCTTCTTCTTCAAGCAAAACTCATCTTTGTATTCCTTTACTATTATATAAATTAAGCAAAGTAAGCCTTCTTGACATCAACAATCTTTCTACCTCTTTGCAAAGCCATATCTTCAATTGGATGTTGACCATTAATCAAGGCTTCAACAAAAGTCTTTGCAGTATTCATAACATTTCTAGATCTTAACAATTTACAAGTCATATCTCTTATACCAATCAAGGAACATAGTTCATAAATGACATGGGAAACATGCAAACCACCACCTGGTCTCTTTGGAGTCAAAATCAAATCAATAGCACCTTGCTTATATCTGATTTGATTCCAAATAGTTCTATTTTCGTATCTTGGAACCATTCTTAAATCTTGAATAGCATTCTTATAGGCTTGGGAGATAGCAACTTCTCTAGACATAGCAGATTTACCTACCCCAATACCAATCATTCCATTACCATCACCAACAGCCATCAAAACCCAATTGACAAGAATCTTGTTTGATCCTTTTCTCTTTAAAATTTTTTTGTTAACAAGGATCTTGTTCATCAAGTTTTTTTTCAAGTATTCAGTAGAAGTGTTAGATTTGACAGCTAATGCGGATAATTGAATATCATTTAAATATCTCTTCAAAACTTTAGGAGCTCTGATACCTAAAACCAATTCAGCATTGACTTGAGCCTTCTCTGAGTAATCCATTTCTTTGAAGACTTTATGCATTTCTTTAGCTCTCAAATGAGCAATTTCAGGAAAGACTCTTGTACCATAAAGTTCTTCAGGGAGTAATTGTCTCATTGGCTTCCAGTTTGGTTCCTGTCTGGACATATCTTGGTAGTCTTCATGAGCTTTAGAGCCTGGTTGGTAATCAAAGAAATCATCTAACTTCAAAAATGTATCATATTTCTCTGGAACAGTTGGATACTTGATGTTGTTTAATTGACCTTTTTCAAAATTGTTCACATTTACATGAGCTAAAGCGGCTAATTTTGCAGATTTTGGATATAAAGATAAAATTTGTTTTTCATATAGAGAATAAGTCTGTTCTGGATCTTGACTGTTTAGAATTTTTTTTCTCTCTTCTGGAATTTCCTTATGTGGTTCTGCCTGTATAATTTTCTTTGGTCTCAATTTAAGAAAATGCTGATAACCTACACTATTAGGATCTTTGGTGTTAACATCTGATTTGAATTGTTTGCTTAGAAGTAGTTTGATACTGTTGTTACCACTATTACTTGACCCATTCAATCTAAAACTAGATTTTGGTATAAAAGGCAGCATGTTATTATTACCAAGTAAATAAATATGTTTATTTTATTTTGGTTTTATTGTATAGTATTATTAAATGATTTATATCAAAATTTAATTACTTCGATGAAAAGTTTTTTTTTTTCCCAAATGAAAGTGAAAAAATTTTTATTTTTATTTTTTTTTTTTTTTCATATTGCCTGAAATTTTATATATATATATTACACGTGATTATATGGAGTTTTATTTTTGTTTAGAAGAGAAAAGCTTTTAATAATTAAAAAAAGACAAATTAATTAGGATTTTAGAAATTAAGGAATGATTTGATTTGATTGATATTATTCTATTGGTACATTTGTAGTATTAACATATATAATTTTTTTAAACTTGTTATTACAGAGAGTAAAACTAGCCCTACCCTTTTAAAGTTTTTATTAAATTTTCTTTATTTAGATTTATATGAAGTCAGCTTTTATTAATATTAATTAATTCCTTTTTTTTAAAAAAAAAAAAACTTGAAAAAAAAAAAAGACACATATTGAATCATTTCTTAATTATTTTTTTACGTCTTGGGACGTATTTGTAATCAGGATACTTCATTTGATGATCAGCTTTTTCTTTTTCTGCAAGATCACTCCAATGTTTTCTCTCTTCAGGTGAAAGATTCTTCCATTTCAGACCAATAGTCTTACTAACAGAGGAGTTTAATTTGAAAGAATTGACAATATTTTCATTCGACTTATTATTTTTACTACTATCCTCATCATTACTATTATTACTCTTTTCATTTGTTGGATCGCTGTTACTTCTTTCAGAAGCTAGTTTTTCAGTTTGTTCTTGGAAGATCAATCTGTGGAAATGTTGTCTGAATAAAATAAAAGCATTTCTTGGTCTTGGAATTCTTTTAACAGGAATCTCTGTCTCAACTTCAACTTCAATCATTTCATTCTTGTAAAAATGAGAGTCACTTAGATTGGATGAATTGCTAGCGGTTCTCTTTGGAGACATATCTGAAGCTAGAGAAGTCTGCTTATCTCTTGATTCAACCATAGGGGGAGTTTTAGATGTCAATGGTTGTTGAGCATTTAAGTTGAAGCCGTTGTAGTTTGAAAAAGATAGTCTGCTTGGAGTTCTGCCACTAATATTTGCTGTTTGTTGAACAAACATTGGGGAAGAAACATGATGGTCTTGCTGAACAGGTATTTGGATATATTGTTGTGGGTATTGATACAAAGTTTGGGAAGGTAATTGTTGTTGTTGTTCATGATGTAGATGTTGTTGAAATTGATTGTGGTTATGATTATACTGTTGAGTGAACATCATGTTGTTATGATATGAAGAATCATTATTTCCATTTATAATTGTTTGTTGTTGTTGAATATCTCCATTTGATGGATTCATATTATTGTTGATATCTGGAGTTGAATTGATTACATGAGAGTTTGCCCTTTGTTGGTGATAAAGGACAGGCAAGCTTCTGAAATGTTTTCTGGAGTTAGCAGATTTTGGAGTATTTCCTTGAACTTGGGGAGAAGAAAAAGATTCACTATGAGGTTTGGTAGAAGAAGCAAATTGGATTCTATTTATAGGAGTGACATGGGCAGACATATCTTGATTTTTGGAGAAGACAGTATTCATTGGGGTAAACCCTACTCTGCTGTTTTGTCTATAAATAGTTGTGGTTGCTGAAAGAGGAGTTATTTGGTTCCCACTGGCATTTCTTGTTTGCCCGGAGTAAGTTCTAGATTGATAGTAAGGAGAGAATGGTGTGTTATAAGCATCACTGTTGTTAGTGTTGTTGTTATTATTATTATTGATTATGGGGATTGACAAGTTTTTATTAGAGTGTATGGGAACAGGAACAGCTAAAGGCATGTTGTTGTTGTTGTTGCTGTTATTTGGATTACCGCTATTATTTCTACCAATATCCATATTTAATTGATATTTATTATTGTTAATAACTCTGTATTGAGGGGTTGGTTGTTGTTGAACAAATTGAGGACTTAATTGTGATTGTTGAATAAAATGGACACGAGACTGCTGTTGAGAAAGATCTTTTTTCATTTTTATATCATTACCAATATTACTATTATTTGTATTCATTGTAGTTGTTAGATATGGAGATACATTTTTTTGCTGTTGCTGAACATTAGAAAGATTCATTTTTGAAACAGATACCATTCTGGGTAAAGGCACACTAGAGGAGTGTGGATATGTTTGATCATTAATGTCGTTATTTTTAGCAATAGACATAGACGTATTAGAAGTGGTAGATAATGGTGTTGTATTAGCAGTTAAAGATTTAGTAAACATTTTGTCACCATTCTCAATATTATTATTGTTATTTTCTTCTTCTTCATCATCATCATTATTCAAAAGAGAACTTATTGATGGTAATTTAGTAAGATTTTGTTTATTATTAGAAAAACTATTACCACCAGATGTTGTTTGCTTTTCTATAAAAGAATTTTTCAGATTTCCAACCATATTTAAAAACAAAATTAGAAAGAAAGAAAAAAAGAAATTTAAAAGTAAATATGAGTCAATATTATTTTTTCTTCTTCTTATCTGTATATTATCTTTTCTCTTTTGATAATAAAAATAGTAAAAAAAAACCCAGATATTTATGTTAAGTTATTCCGTTTATATTATTATATATCTTGTTGTTAAGTAAAAAAATAATTTCTTCTAAATTTGTTTTTTTTTACTTCTTGGTTTACAAACTATATTATTACAATCTAAAGAAGATTAGTATTTATTAATATATTATTAAACAAATATGAATTGTTGAATATAATATATATATATATTTTGTATCTGATTGATTAAAGAAAAAAAAACGCTTTTGTTAAAGGATAAACTGATGTAATTAATTTTTTGATGGTTATATATATATATATTATTGTTGTTGTTTTTTTTTTGATGAAAGAAAAAATCTTTGCTTAGTTGTCGAAGATTTTATTTGCCAATATT
>JAJMDL010000066.1:0-30650 GCA_030573575.1 Hanseniaspora sp. CRUB 1602 | reverse complement strand
AAAGAAAAAAATAAATATATATATATTTAAAAAACCAACTCCTCACATAATTTGTCTATTATTATTTTAGTAATTTTTAATTATATCACATTTTAAGTAAGTAGTAAAAAAAAAATTATTAGGCCAAATAATAAATAATATCAAATATAAGAAAAATATAAAAAAAATGTTGTCTGCTGGTAATATCTTAGCTATTGTTTTAGGTGGTTTAGCCGTTGCTGCTTGTCTTTCTGTTATTGGTTACAAGAAATTGCAACAAAGAAAGAACGCTTTAGCTAAATTCTAAGTTGAAAGAATATTAAAAATTAAATCTTTGATTTAATTTTTTTATTCTTTATTAAACAACTTTTAAAACAAACAAAAACAAAAAAACCTTTTTTTATTATTATTTTTATTATCTTATTCTTTTTTTTTTTATTATTTAAACTACTAACTTAAGAAAAAAAAAATTAAACCTTTTGATATTTTCATATTTTTTTCTTTAATTTTTAATTTACATTATGATTTGAGTGTGTTCAACAAATTTAACCTTAAAACAAATACCCATGTTTTTACCTCTTTATTTGTTAAAGCTAAAAGAAGAGAAATTTTCTTTTAGTGATTTGTTATGTTCTTGTGTTTTTGAGTTGCTTTGATTTTTTGTGTGTGTATTAAAGCTTCTATTAAAATACAATTTTATTATAAATCTTATTTAACAAATATAGCAGGTTTCAACAATTTTATTATTATTATCATTATATTTTGATATTAATTTATTATTATCAAACAAAAAAAAAAACCCGCCTTAATTTTTTTTCCAGATATTAACTTATTTGGAACAAGAGAAGTGGTATATATATTTATATATCATTATCTATCTTTTTTTTTTTCTTTTTATATAATTTTCTTTTTTAATTTTTATTTTTTGTTAAAAAAAAACATATTAAAACTATTTTATAATTTTTAGTTTTATACAAGTTATATATATATATATATATATATGTATATATTTTTCCGTTTATTCACTAGCTTGTTGCAATGTTTCTAATAGTGATTTGATTTTTTCTTTATATTCTTCAATGTTTTCAACTGTATCAAAATCAATAAGAAGTTTATCAAAAATCTGAAGTTGAAGATCTACTATGTTTGAATAATTTTTGGTAATACTGGTGTTATCTAAACCTCCTTTCTTAGCTAAGTTTTTATTTAGTTTAGAGTAGTTACTTACAGTATTAAAATAAAGAGAAATTATTTCTGTTTCTAAAGTTCTTAATTGGTGAATCTCTGTTGTCAATTCTTTATTTGCTTCTACCATTTATTTAATGTATATATATTTAGTTTAGTTTTAGTATGGGAAATTTGTAAAATACTTTTTTTTGATTAAAGACATTAATATATTCTCATTTAGTTTTTTTTCATCATCAACATTTTTGTGCAAAATGTTTTTTATTTATTATTTTTTTATTCAAAATTTTTGTTTTTTTTCTTAATAGACGATTATCAAAGAGTCCTAAAAAAAAAAAGACCATGTGATATACAGAAACACGTAAATTTTTTGAAAAGAGGATGAAGGAGAGAGATAAAGAAAGCAAAATTTCTTAACCATACACACAACTACAATAAAAACATTAATTTTAGTTTTACATAATTACATATTTATTACTTCAACAGGTAGATAGTCAAAAGAAAACATTATGAAAATACATACAGGAACATCAAGAGCTTTAGCATCCAACACCTTTTTTGAAATTTCAAAAAATCAATCAAATAGCCAATTAACACTTCGTGTATTAGACAATGGGTTGTTGAATTACGTCAAAAACTCATTAGATCCTATAAGAGAAGGAGTATCTTTGCTACAACAATCTGTAGTTTCATCTAATTTGTCCTTTGAAAATAGAGACAAAAAACTTTTAAAAGTTGGAATTAAAAATTGTTTGGATAAAATTTTAGATGAGTGTTATGCTTTTTATAAAGAAGGTGTACAGGAAATTTTTTTGAAAGAAGCTTTTAATATGATACAAGGATACATTGCTTTTGAACAAAACAAAATAGAAACTTCAAATAATGAAGCTAATTTTTTAAATATCAGAATTGATGAAAGAAATGTAAATGAAATCTATAAATATATTAAAAATACTGAACTTATAAACACTTGGGATATCTTTTATAAATTTTTGGAAAGTGAAATTTCCAAAGATGAGCTTACAACATATCCTGGATTACTTTCTGGTTTTGATATCAGTAAATTGGATTTCAGCAATTTTAAATTTGATGATGAGAATCGTATTGATTGGGAATCCTCAAAACAAAATTGGAAGTCAGTATCAATAACAATGGTGCAGAATTACTTGAGCATTTTAGAAGAGCCAATATGCCTTATCAAAAGTATTGAATCAGCATATGATGATGAAGATGATGATTTAAAAATAGCAGATGGTAAAGTTTCTTTACAATGTAAAATTACATTACAAGATTACGAAAAGCCTATGATTTCTAAATGTAAGCATACATTTGATGATAAAGCTTTGCAAATGAAGGCAGATGAAAATACGAATTTTAAATGTTTAGAAGGTGCATGCAAAACTAATTTATCATACCCAGAAGACTTTACTTTAGATGAAACAATGATTTTTAGACTGGGTTGTAGTAAACTAACATCAAAAAAGTAAATATTAAAAGAGTAAAATTTCTATTATAAAGAAAACAAAAAAATGTAAATGTATTAAAAAAATATGATAAAAAAAAATTTTTTTTTTTTTAGTAGAGTAAAAAAAAAAAAAAATATATATATATATTTTGTTTATTTGAAAAATAAGCTTGTGTACTTCTTTTACATATACAAAAATATGTTTAGTAAATATTATAATATTCTTGATTATTAACTTAACCAAACATGCCTTCTTTAAAACCTGCTTTAGAACTACTAAATAATGGTGCAAAAGTTTTAAATAAATCAATCAACAAACCTATTCAAGGAACTATAAAAAATCAAAAAAAATTTAAAACATTAACATTTTATAATTTAAGTGATGGTATTAACAAACTACAACTTACTGATTCTTGCAACTTATTAAAAGATAAAAAGCTGAAACTAGGAGAAGTCATAAAAATAAATAATTATTCACTTTCAGATAACCCAAAATTTAACGAAATCATTACAAACAATGATACTATTATTGAGATCACAGGTCCAATAGATGAAAATGATTTCCCTTTCAAACCTAAGGAGAAAAAAACCTTAAAACTTTTGAGAGATCTTCCTCAGTATAAATTCCAATCTGAGTATCTGTCTAATTTGTTAAAATTTAGATCTTTAATAGAAACATCCTTAATAAATCATTTATCTAAAGAAGGTTTAATTAAAGTTGCTCCTCCATTAATAACTGAAAATGATTGTGAAGATGGAGGAGAAACTTTCCAGATTAGCACTTTAGCATCTAAAATTTTTTTTAAACCTACATTTGGAAATCAAAAAAAAAATAAACAGACTACTCCTAAATTACCAAATTTGACAGTTTCAACTCAATTGCACTTGGAAATTATGGCTCACGCATTGCAAAAAGTTTACACAATGACTCCATGTTTTAGATCAGAAAAATCTCAAACTAATAGACATTTATGTGAATTTTGGATGTTAGAAGTGGAAATGGGTTATATAGATTCTGTAATAGATTTATGCGAATTTAGTGAAAAAATGATTAAGGAAGTTGTAAAAATTTTGTTAACTGAAAACAAAGGACTTGAACTTATTAGTGAATATGAACCTTTAGAATCAAATGAAGATAAAAAAGATGTATCAAATACTAAAAGAAGTGATTTACTCTTGCAAAAATGGAAAAACCTGTATGAAGCTAAATGGGAAGTGCTAGAATATGGCGATGCTATAAATCTGTTACAAGAGAACATTAAACAGGGTAGAATCCAATTTGAAAATGATAATATCAAATGGGGGGATGAACTTCAAACAGAACATGAGAAATGGTTAACCTCAGTTTATTATAAAAAACCTGTATTTGTGATTAATTACCCAAAAGTTTGTAAGCCATTCTATATGAAACAAAATAAAGACACAATGAACAGAGATATTGTAAATAACTTTGATTTACTTTTCCCTGAAATTGGTGAAATTATTGGTGGATCTTTGAGAGAAGATGACTATACTATTTTAGTACAAGAAATGGAAAATAGAAACATGGACATTTCTACCTTAAAGTGGTATACAGATTTAAGAAAAAATGGGTCTATTCCACACGGTGGATTTGGATTAGGGTTTGAAAGATTAATAGTTTACTTATATGGATTAAAGAACATCAAAGATGCTATTCCATTCTATAGATCTTATAAATCATCACTTAAAATTTAATACTTTCTATTTTTATATAAAAAAAAGAGAGAGGAAACGTTGACAATAATATATACATGTAAATAAAATAATTTAAGACTTTTTTTTTTTTTAATAATTATTTATCTTAAGTTTTGGTTCATTAAAGCGTTTTGTTCTTGGAATCTTTGACCAACTCTTTCACTATGTTTCAAGAATTTTTCAGAACATTTACTAATACATGTTAATTCTCTGTTGCTTAATTTGGCAGAAGTGAAATCTTCAACACAGTCAGTAAAACATTTTTCGACTAAATTAGAATATAATCTCATGAAATCTTTCATTTGTTTTTGTTCAACAATTTTTTGAAATTCTTGTTGTTCTTTGTTATTTAAACTTTCCATTGTATGTGTGTGTGTTTTCTGTATAGTATGTTTAAAAGTATAAATTAAAACTTCCTAGGGATGCTTTCTTTTCTTTCTTTAAATAAATATATTTATTTGGTTCTTACAGTTAAACTTAAAGTGTTTAATACTAATTATTCTTTTTCTTTCACTCTTTGTTTCAAGAAATAAGAAAAAAAAAAAAATTTTTTTTCTTTGAGCATTTACAAAAAACGTAATTTTAACTAAAACTTGAAAAGAAAAAAAAACCACACATAAGAGAAAATTTGTTTCTCTACTTGTTAATCGGAGTTAACTCTCTAGTATAAATGTATAATACAAAACTAAAAATCTATACTTTATATATTAGAATAAGATTGTGGTAATTTCCAAACAAATGTTAACTTTTTTAAACATTATATAATATATATAAATTTATTTAACTCTGTTTAAGTAAGCATTCCAACCAGCTTCTTTATATCTGATGGCTTCAACAACTGGATCTCTGCCTTTACCGTATAAACCTCTACCAACAATAATGATGTCTGAACCAGTGGAAACAACTTCATCAACAGTTCTGTATTGTTGACCTAATGCATCACCTTTATCATCTAAACCAACACCTGGAGTCATGATCAACCAATCAAAACCTTCATCTCTTCCGCCCATATCTCTTTGTGCGATAAAACCAACAACAAATTCCTTATCAGTTTTGGCAATTTCAACAGTCTTTTTAGTGTATTCACCGTAAGCTAAAGAACCTTTACTACTTAACTCAGCCAACATTAACAAACCTCTTGGTTCATCAATATCCAAAGTAGCTTCTTTCAAACCTTTAACAATACCTTCACCAGTTACACCATGAGCATTGGTGATATCAGCCCATTCTACAATTCTATAAACACCAGAAGAGTATTGAAGTTTGACAGTATTACCAATATCAGCAAACTTTCTATCTTCAAAAATTAAGAAATTGTGCTTCTTTTGTAATTCTTTTAATGGGACTATGGTTTTTTCAATAGAAAAATCAGAAATTATATCAATATGTGTTTTCAATAAACATATATGTGGTCCTAATTTTTCAATTAAATTTAATAATTCTTCAGTGGTTGTAACATCTAAAGAAGCACATAAATTGGATTTTTTGGCAACTATTATGTTTAATAATTTCTTGACAACTGGGGCGCTATGTGCTTCACTTCTTGCTTCGTAGGATAAAGAACTCATTATTACTTAAAAAAGGAAAAAAAAAAAAATCTTATTTATTATTATATATTAAATGAAAGAGTTTTCAGATAGTTTTTAAAAGTATTTTTTCTTTTAATATATAGCTAATTATATTATAGATTGAAAATCTTTTTATGTAGTGAGCATTTGGAAAATAAGAACTTAAGAAAAAAATTTTTTTTTCTCTTCTCTCTTTTGCTTTTTTTCCACATTATAGAAACAAAAAAAAAAATTGCAAAATACTTCATGAGATGAAAAATCTTATAATTTATTATATAAAATAATATACTACTTTTCAAAATTTTCATTTTTTTAAACATATAAAAAAATTTGTTATGATAAAGTTGCAGATGTGTTCTTTTCAGTTATCAAATCTTGTAATACCTTCTCCACTTCATCATTTGTAGTATTATATTTGTTGAAGATGTTTAATATTGTTGGATAATTAGCTTCATCATTAGATTTATTTTCTTTATATTGTTGCAAATAAAAATCCTTCAAAATTATTAAAACTTGCAACTTCTCATCATGCTCATCTAATGAATCTAATAAAGGTTCTATAGCTGAATTAACCAAATTTGTCAAAGTAAGTTTTTCTTTGTAACTGTCGTTGTTTTTGTTTATCAACTCATTCAAACAGTTTTGAGAAAATTCTCTGATAGGCTTATATGGGTTCATACATTGATGAGTTATAGCTTGAATTAGTGCAAATAATTGTTCTAAAGAATCAACATCATCATTTCCAGTAAAATCAATATAATTAACCAATTCTTGAGTCAACTTTATAGCCTTTTCAGATATCTCAATTATCAATTTATCTTCCTCTTTTGACATCTTCAATCCGACAGCACCTTGAGAACTGATCTCGTCTAATAAACCCAATAACAACATAAAATTGTTGCAGCCCAAACCATTAAATCTTTTTTCTATGCTCAAATTATTTAAAAATTCGTAAATTCTAGAACAATTTTTACTGAATGAAGAGAATTTTCTTATTAATCTCCAAAAGTTTTCATAGTTCAAGATATTCAATTGGTTATCTTTATCTAATTCTACAATATTCAATATTTTCTTTAAAGCTTCTGTTCCAATAGATTTAACACCAAAGAAATCATCATCATAAATCTTATTAGATTTTAATAATTCATCCATCATTGTTTGAATATTTGTAGGTGTTAATTTTAACAGATTTAATTTATAAATCAAAACTCTTAAAGCAAATGATTTACTATTGTTGCTTAACTTTTCAATATCCAAAAGTTTATAGCATTTATTAACAAAGTCAACATCAATATTTTCCATAAGCATAATTCCACCAATCAAAAATTCTAATAAAAATAATTTGAAAGTTTCTTGCTTATTATCACTACCCATGTTGTCTAGCTTCAAAAATAATATATTTAACAACTTCATATCATTATAGTTTATAACATTTTCTTCAAAAGTTTCAGACACTTCAGCTGCTGAAATACAATTTTGTGCAATCTCACTCAACTCAATCTCTTCAGAAGTTGGCTCATAATCATCACCTTTCAAATAGGAAGCAAATGTAGTGAAAAAACCTGATCTATTCTTGTTATTAACTTTAGAGTATTGCTTATTAATAGTATTGAAAGCTAATGGCTTAGGTAGTTTAGGCAATTTGTTTTTCTTTTGGTAATTTTTAAAAATATCTGGTGAAATTAACTTGTTTTCATATAAAACAAATATTACGTTCAATAAACATTTCCAAATTTCCGTTTCTATAAAACTCTCAGATTGATTCATTTTTACCATTCTAAATAACAAAATAGTAGTCAATTGCGCCTTCAAGTTTTTACCTAGTAAAACTGCTTTTTTGCTAACAGTTAATGAATTATTATCTTCTGTATTGATAATCTCACAAAATGGAATGTCATCATATTCACTTTCATATTCAGATAAAGGACCTGGTAATGATTTAATTTTCAAAAAATCTGAAATAGGTTTCATTTCATCTGTCTGTGGTAAATCTAATAATCTAGTTGATACAGCCAAATGATACATCATTGAGTTGTATAATTGCTTGAACCCAAAGTTCTCAGCTAAAATAGAACATTTATCTAAAGTTGATAATACCATTGAGCTAATATAATCATCTGTTGCTATATTAAAAATTTCAAATAATACTGACAAAATTTTTGAACTAGTTTCTTCAAATAAAAATCTATTGAATTGTAAAATCTCAATATCACTATAATTATCTTTCTTATCATTCAATAAAGTGACAGATGTCATTAAAGTATTCCATTTATCATCAAACCAAAGCTCATTTCCATGATGTTCTTCAGGCATAATGATTTCTTTAGTTTTGATAGAATCATACATTTTTTGAAGATACCAAAGTGGGAAATCCTTGTCATTATTACAACCTTTCAAATTCAATGAATAATCAATAAAAGTCATATGCTTTTTAATTTGTGGATTATGCAAATCTGTATTTAACATAATTATTGAATAACTTAAAACCAAAACTGAGTCTGGATCAGGTCTAATTGAAGAATAATCATTTGCTTCTATATCTTTTGAATCGATTGTAATTTCTTCTTGCAATTCATATTTTTGATCCTTGACATACTTTTGAGAAAAGGCTTCAACCACTCTTTCAATTTGTTGTGATTCACCTGGTAATCTGAATTTGGTCAACATAATTCTTATAGCTTCATCAACCCTCAATTCTTTGAAATCAAAAAATGATATGAATTGTTCTAAAATGTTGACGTTTTCTTTAGTTCCTAAATATTCACCAATTGTTTTTTTATTCAATGCATTACTATTATCAAATAAAAATTTTCCAATAGAACTGTCATTTTTATCTATAATAAAACCAAATTCAATAAGTTTTGGAATTCCTTTTTTAGGTTTTTCATTAAATGAAGTGGTAGCATCTGTAAATTGAGTCTTTTTCAATCTTGTTTTCAAACTTTCAAGATCATTATGTGTATATTCTTCTTTAAAGCCTCCTACTTCGACAACATTATGATAAATGTCTTCAATAAATGAAATGATACCATTCAAACAGATTGGTGGAACTGAATCACTAGTGACTTCAGCCATTTCTGGCAATGCCAATTTACACAATTTATCCAACATGTAAATGGCTAAATCTGATTTATCTAAAGAACAATCATATGTTATAAACATATTTGTAATTATATTTGTATTATTTTGAGATCTTGTCCAAAGTATGGAAATATTTTCAATAATCATTTCTTTCATAGCAGAAGCTGCTGTATTACTATTATTGGTTTTAGCTGATCCAGAAACATTACTTTTATCTTCATCAATAATAAAATCAAATAATAATTTAAACATAAATTCGATTTGTAATTCAAGTTCATTACCAACTGTTAAGCAAATGGTTACAAATAACTGTAAAGCAACTTGAAGTAAAGAACCTTTTGTATAACGAATGTTTTTAAATATAAAAGCCAAATTCTTAGAGATTGGATCTGATAACAAAGACATTAGACTTGGATGTTTGAAAAAATCTCTTCCTGCAATTTCCATTACAGTGTTTAAAAGTTGGAAAGCTAGAGTCTTTGTGGAGTAATTATGTTTTAATGATTGCTCAGGAGATAACAATGAAACTAAAATGGACAAAAAATCATTAATGACTGGTAATCCATAACTTGATTCTTCCACCTCACGTTCAGCTTCTTCTTCTTCTTCTTCTCCTTTTTTATGCTTTTCATTTGATAGCAAAACTAAATCTTGTAAATATGGTGTATCATCTTTCCCACTTTGTCCTGTTTCTTCAAAACTCTGACTTTCAATTTCAGGACTGTTAACACTATTAATATCACTATCAGGAGGTAAAGATGCATATTTTTTGGAAGAACCGATTAAATCATCAATTAATGGTTGTTTTTCTTTATCAACAAAAACATTATCATTAACAATTGTATTATTTATGTTTTTTAATAGTGATTCATCCAATGTATCATCCATTTCTTTCAATTTATACATTAACCTTGTAACTACATCAATTAAAGTAAATTCAGCAGCTTTTCTTAAAACTTCAGTTCTTTTTTTATTACAAGCTAATGATAAAACAGTTTGTAAAACATCATAAACTTGAGAATCAGTCAATTGGTCACCATGTTCACTTACAAATATTTTTTGAATCAATTCCAAGACTCTAAGTAATACTGCATCATCAAACATTTGTTCAGTACCTTCAAATCTACAATGAGTTAAAGAAACCATAACTTGTCTAATGGCTAAAGTATGATTTTTTGAAGCATAGTTTATAATTTTATGTTGAAATATAAATTTGTAAATTGCTATCAAAGCAAGATTAGTGATATAACCAGATGTAGAGCTTGTGCTTATCACCAAAAGAAATGGTTGTAAAATGGTTAAAGAATCAATCTCTTTTATATCACCAATAGACATTAAAATAGATTTCAATTCAATAAAACCATATATTAATGGTTCATTATCCCCTTGAGTATCATTTGGCAGAGGTCTATAATTGCTTGTAGAAAATTTTTTTCCAGTTGAAAATTTGTTGTTTTTATTTTGATGTGCTGATTTTTTCAAGTTTTTATAATAATGATTACTACTGCTAATACTACTTCCTAGCTGAAACTGTTTAGTCATAGCAGTTGACAATACATTACATTCTCTAATGACAATTGATATATGGTCAAATGATTGGGTATCTATAAGTTGATCATTATTTATTGATGCCATCATTAAAAATTTAGTTGTTAATATTAATAAAATAAAAAAAATAAATAATCAATTATAAAGACTAAAACAGTTTTTATGGTTGATTTATATTATTTATGTATAATATGATAAATATATAAAATAAAAAAGGATATTTATTAACTAATTCTTCGTGATCAAGATATAAATTATAAAAGTATAAATCAAACAGCACTTTATAAAAAATCAACCTTTAAAAAAAAAACATTACAGAAAACACACACATCAACAAAAAAAAAAACGTCAGAAAATTTTTTTTATATACAAAATAAATAAATAAATATATGAATATTGGTTTCCAATTATAAAGAATTAATTCTAACTAAGCGACTGATCACGAGTATTTTTTTAAAAAAAAAGAACAAAAAAATATTTTCAAAAAGCAAAAAAAAATTCAAAAATTGACTTCATCGCCTTTTTCTCTCAAATATCTATGTTTAAAAAAAAATAAAAATAAAAAGTTTACTATATTTTAAACCCAAACTTTTACATACCTTATTATACAATGGTCAATGAAAATTTTGTTTACTTTGATATCAATATAAATACTGATTTTATTGGTAGAATAGTCTTTAAACTTTATGATGAAAAAGCTCCAAAATCAGCTGAAAATTTTAAACAATTATGCCAACGTTCCTCAAATGGGTTTTCAAATACTTTAATACATAGAATCATTAAAAACTTTATGATACAAGCAGGTGATATCACTTATGGATTACTTGATAATCTTGATGAAGAAAAATTAGGAACAGGTGGTGAATCTATTTATGAAAATAGTTCTTTCTTTGAAGATGAAAATTCATCTGATGCTGAAAACTTTAAGGCTAAAATTGACAATTCTTCTAAAAGATGCATGAAATTAGCAATGGCAAACCACGGTGAACCAAACACTAATAAATCTCAATTTTTCATTTTAACAGCTGATGATTCACCTCATTTGATTGGAAAACATTCTGTATTTGGTGAAGTTTATAAAGGTATGGAGATTGTTAGAATTTTAGAAGGTATTGAAGTTGACAAAAATACAGGTTTTCCAAAAGCTTTATGTTTCATCAAAGAAGCTGGTGTTTGGTCTTCTGATATGGGCGCTCCTTACACAAAAGGGTGTAATTTTGAAATAAATGGTGATGTTTTTGAAGAGTTTCCTATAGATGAATTCAGTATTGGAGAAGATGATTTTCAAAGGGCTTATGAAGTAGTTGAAATCATAAAAAATAGTGGAAGTCAGTTATTTAAAAACAAAGATTTTAAAAATGCATGCTATAAATATTTGAAAAGTTTAAGATATTTGAATGAATATATTCCTGATATTGATACTGATCAAAAAATGAATTTAATATTCAAAGAAATGAAAATAACTTTATATTTGAATCTTGCTTTATCATATATTAACGACAAGAACTTTGACCTTGGTGGTAAATTTTGTGATTATATTATAAATAATGAAATTAAACTGAAACCAGAAACCATTTCCAAAGCCCATTATAGAAAATCACTTTGTTTAATTCATAAACTGAAATACGATGATGCTTTAAAAGAATTAAAAAAGGGTTTAGATAAAAGTCCAAATGATAAAAATATTTTAAAAAAGATTGAGGCTGTTGAATGTTTGAAAGAAATAGAGACTGAAAAACAGAGAAAAAAGATGAGTAAGTTTTTTTCATAATAAAATAGTAATAATAATATATATATATATAATCTGACTTGCAAAAGGTAACTTTATATACTTTTTTTATTTTTTTTATTTTAATGTTGTTATTTTATATATAATTACATCCAGCCATCAAGTAAACTTTTTGTTTGTTGTGGTTGCTGTTTTGTTGAAGATGGCTCAGACTTAAATTCATTAAATAATGATTTGTTCTGTAAGGGTGTTTCAATTGTATCTGATTTATACTCATCTAATAAAGAAGGTTTCATTTGTTCAGAATGGTTTGCTTGCTGTTTGATTGAATTTTTTTTATTAATATCCTCTTTATTTGGGCCATTCTGTTCTGTATTGAATATATCAAACATTGATTTTTTGTCCACTGTCTTTATGCCAGTAGTGCTTTTATTATTAAACTTAACTTTATCACTTTCATGTGGAATATAATTTTTATCATAGTACTCAAAAAAGAGATGATCACCTAATCTTTGATACATCAAAGCCACTTTAACAGCCAATTGCTTTTCTTTTTCAGCAGATCCAAATTTTTGAAAGATACTCAATAAAAGTAAAAAATCATCTAGTTGAAGATAAAAACTACTAACATCAACAAAATCTAAATCAAAATCATTAATAATTAAACCACAATAAAACCATTCCCAAAACATTTTCGAATCATAAAAGTAGTTTATACAATAAATTTCCAAACACTCCTTCAATTTTTCATTATTTTCATCCAATAATCTTATACTTCCAATACCTAACTGTAAGGAGTCCATTCTTTTAAATGCTGTATAAAACATACTCTTGTAATCTTGTCCTAATAAAAAAAACCAACAAGCCTCTTTGTATCTATGAAGGGATAATAATTTGTATCCATTATTCAAACATTTTTTACAATCATAATTTCTCAAAAAAGTTGATATCTTCGTGGCTTCTTTTAAAGCACTAAATTTCCAAAGCAACTTATAACTATCTATTTTACCCATAGATAAATAAAAAATACCTACGTCATGTGGCATTTTGGTTGCTTGGTATTCAATTTTAGACAATTTATCAAACACTTCATATAATTTATCTGTTGGCTCCCAAATAGTTAATTTTTTTATATACATATCTGAATCTGAGTTAATATCATCTAAATCACAACCGTTTATACCAGATAATTCATTTTGATAATATAAAAGTGGTATAACATCTTTAAAGTTTATGGCGTTAAAATCCAAAGCTAAATTAAAATTATTAACAAAAAGGTTATTAGTTTTCAAATCTGTTTGTAAGAATTTAATTAATCTTAATATTTTTTTATTAACTTCATCTCCCTCTAATTTAATCAAAAGTCTGTTAGAAATTTCTTTCCATTCTTGATCATCCATATGAATTTCATTATTTATTAAATCAGATTGAGTAATATCTGACAAAATTTTCTTTTTATTAGTGTCAGAGTTTGTAACTACTGTAATTTCTTCGTCAAGCTTTTTACAAAGTTTTTTGACAACCTCATATTTTCCAATCTTTAACAATTGCAAAATTTCATAATCTAATGTTAAATTAGGTTTTAAAAAGTCATCAAATAATGATATTTTCAAACTTTCTAAGTGTGTTGCATATTGGAAAATTATATTTTTATTAAGCAAATGGATATTTTCTATTGGAAACTTACTTATGACTTCACAGCTCTCTTCTCTATAAAATATATTAAATTTAGTACCCATGTTTACAAGGATTATAGGCTCTCCGGAGTCCAATAAAAACCACGTACAGTCTTTGTAAGCAATATCAACATTTGCTTTGTAATAAATAAACATCTCAGCTAAATCATATATTATTAACTCAGAATCATTATTTTTTAACATAAATTTTTCATTACAAGAAGATGCATATAATTCTTTTATTTCATAATTAATATTTATTATCTTTTGACTAACCCATACATTGTTTTCATAAGTAAAGCAATTCAATGTACCCTTTTTGGATACAAATGTAAAGCTGTTTTTATATGGAATAATCCATTTGGAATTAACAGCAAATTTACTATCAATAAGCTTTAAGTCTACAAGAGTATAGATATCTACTTGATCTGAGTAAATCACAAATAAATTACTTTCATCTAGATGTATTGCTTTAGGATTTTCTTTGTGTAAATCTACTTTTAGATGATCTGAAAAAATCATTTTATTTGTCATATAAATATTAGAATTTTCAATGTTTACAACCATTTTAATATCACTTTTAACGTCAAAATTTTTAACTTTTGAAATACAATCATCTTCAATTGACCATTGAATTATATCTCCATTCAAAGATTTGGTTAAAAATTTATCTTCAAAATTAATAAAAGGTACTACGCTACTAGAGTTGACATTACCAGAAAACACAGCTATTTTTTCAAACAAGTTATATTGTAAATCATCCATTAACCCTTTTAAATCAACTTCAAAATGAATACTTGTTTTTTTATTAAGTTTATCACAAACAATAGTAGTTTTGTTTAATGTTTCATTATAAATGCAATTGAAATATAAAAAGTCATCATCAGTCAATCCATCTACAAAGACATTTTTTAAATTCAAAGTTCTTTCAGATTGTATAACATTCAAATTGTTTTGGTTATATTCTATTTTATAGATCATACATGGTTTATCAAAATCTTTACCAAAAGTTATAATAGAATCAAAAACCCGTCCACATTTTTTATTACAAGGTATTATTAAAGCAAATCTATGCTCATTTTCATCTAAGCTGAACGTTTTATATCTTTTAAACTCCCCAGTACAAGTCCAAATATTTAACTGCTTTCTTGTATTTAATGAATACAATATACTTGTATTATCGGAAAGATGGCTCCAACTGTTCATAGTGGAAATCCCATTTTCTCTTAATAGAATCAACTTATAGTCAAAAATTTCATTATCCAAATCAATTAAAGTTCTTTGCCAGATATAAACCAACTCATCATTAAATGTTAAACAACTATAATAGTTAGAGTTGTTATTTTTTTCAATGCAAAATATTGGATTTCCTGGAGTCCTTTGCTCCCAAAGCTTCAAAAAACGTTCATAATCTTTAACCAAATACACATAGATAGTATCACTATCACATACGAACAATTCATATTCACTTATCCACTTAACACAAGTGAGTTCTGGTATTAAGTGTTTTTTAACAAACAAAAACTTCCAGTTGTTAAGAAGTGATATGTAGTTGTATATTAAAATACTCCCCCTGTTGGTCACAAGAACTATATTTCCAGTGATTGGTGAGACATCAAAAGTTGTAACAATTTCATTATTTTCTAAAGAACATAATTGTATAATATGACAAAGTTGCAATTCTTTAGTGTATACATAGATTGCTTTAATGCTTTCTTTTAATGATAGTATATATTCATTTTGTTCATTTTTATAAGAGAATGTGGTTTTTAATAAATCTGAAGTATAACCTGTTTGTAAAAATTTTGATTGCTGAATGGCAGCAATTAAATCATCATCTAGCATAAGTTCATGTAAGAAATTAATTTATTTTGTTAAAAAAAATAAAAAACTAGACTCAATTGTTAATTAAAATCAACTTGTTCTATAAAAGGTATGTCTTTTTTTTTTAAAATAAACTTCGTTAGGTTGTTACAATTGTATTTTTAATTTTTTTGTTAAAACATTTTATTTTTAAAAAAAAAAAAATTAAAGGGATTTTAAAAAAAAAAAAAAAAAAATTTCTTATCCAGTTTTAAATCACGATACCAACATGTGACTTTTGACTATTTTGGAAGTTTTTTTTTTTTTTTACAAGAAGCGGATTTAATTTAATGCTTTTTTTTTTTTAGAAGGAAAATTTTTTTTGGGTTCAAAAAAAAAATATTGAAAATTTTTTTTTTATTTCATTTTTCACTTGAAAATCTCTACATTTCTTATGAAATTTTGTTTATTGTTTAATATAAGAAAAAATATATATCAACACCAATCAAAGAATTGTTTCTTTTGTTAGTATTTTTTTACATAAAGGAAAAAGGAAATGTTTAAAAACGATTTATTTTTAACTCTTAATAAAACTGCAAAAAGAACAGCTACAAAAAGAGCTGGTACAAGTAAAACTAGTAATTTAGATTCTCCTGGTCAAAGATTAGGTCCAAAGAGAAATGAAAATCAATATGTTAGTCCACATGAAATAATTTATACTCAAAGAGGTACAAAGTTTTATCCAGGTGATAATACATATATTGGTAGGGACCATACTATAAACTCTAAAGAACACGGATATGTAAGATATTATATTGATCCATTCCATCCAAGAAGAAGATTTATTGGTATTGCTCTATCTATGGAAAGTGTATTACCAAGAGATCATTTTTTACCAACTGAAAGAAGATTTGGTAATATATTATTGGATTCAACAAATCCTAGAGAAGAACAACAAATCAATGATTTGATTCATAGTAGAATTGATTACAGCAATAATTTAAAAGATGTTGAAAAGAAAGAAAAAATTCAACAGCAAATGAGAGATAGAATACAATTTTATAATGAAAAAGAACAAAATTTTAAATTAAAATTGAGTACTGGTTTAAAGTCTGTTTGGGGTGAAGAATTTGTTAGCAATATGAGTAACGAAGATAAAGAATTTGCTAATAGTTTTATTTATTCTATGTTTAAAAAATTCCAATATTCTGAAAACATTGGTGCTTCTTTTGAATACACATATAATGAATTTGTTTACGATAATCAATTAAGACAAAAAAGAGGTGATTTAGTTGAAAGTATTAATACCAAACGTCAATCAATCATTCCAAAATATTATTCTTACAAGTCAGTTATAAATAAAGTATTAACAGAAAAGATTAAAAATTCCATTGATTTTAACAAGCTAGATGATAATTTAGTTTTGAAAATTTCTGAAGATGATAAATTAAACATGAAGGAATCGTTGATAAAAGAAGTTACTTCAATAAAACCTTTCTTATACACTTTGGAAAATGAAAACTTTAAAAAAATAGTTTCTTTATTAGATGCTAAGAAAAACCCAATTATTAGCCAAGTATTTAACAAATCAGAGCTTTCAGAGTTAAAAGATAAAATATTTGTTAAACAGTTACCTGTAACTTGGGATGAAGTCATCCTTTCAGATAAAAAAGACAAGAAAGCTGTAGCCATGAAATTGTACAATGACAAGACTAAAGAGTTGGAAGATGTTTTGATAAATAAATTCAGTATGAAGCAAAACGCAAAGGATTTATAAATTGTTTAAATAATTTTTTCACTTTTTTTTTTTGGAATTAATCTAGTAAATATATATGAAGCCAAGAAATTAAACTGTAAATAGTAACATCAATTTGGTTTAAAACATTTAATTTTAATATTATTAACGTATTTTTTTCTTTCTTTCTTCTTCTTTAACCTGGTGGTAATTGAGAAACATCGACTATATCATTAATTTTTTTGTTTAATTCATCATCATCTTCTTCGTATTCTGGATTTTTAATAGGAGTTCTTGGTAAAGCCATAACACCAGATCTTGTAACTTCTAATAAACCATATGGTTTCAATAATTGCAAGAAGTTAGTGATTCTTTTTGGTTTAGCAGAAACTTCAACAATACAATTATTTTCAGAGATATCAACAACTTTACCACCAAAAGATTCAGTCAATAATTTAATATTGGCTAAATGTTGACTTTTTAATCTGGTCATTTCAGAGAAAGGTAAGTTCTTTGGATGATATTTTTGTTGTTGTGTTTTGATTAAATCACTTTCGGCGACTTCTTTACCGGTACCCTTGTTATGATGTTGTAACAAATCTTCAAAGTATTCAGCACCTAATAAAGAGATTCTGGCTAATAGCATTTCTCTTTGAATATTGTCACTAGTAGTGTAATCTAAAACAGCATATACAGGAACTAAATCTTCCATTTGTCTTCTAGCTTGTTCAACAACACCATCTAAACCTTTCAAAACAATAGTCATTCTTGATAATTCCTTAACTTCAGTGTTACAAACAACTAAAGAATCAATATTGAATCCTCTAGCAGCTAAAGTTCCAGAAATTCTAGATAAAACACCAGGTTCATTTGTGACTAAACAGTTTAAAATATGATTTTTTTTGTTTTGGTTAACTGGCTTAGCATTAGGTGGACTTTCATATAAAATGGAAGAAACTGCAGTGTTGGCACTCCATTGAGGGGCTTCCAAAGTTGGTAAAGGCGGAAGCTGTTTATTTTTATGGAACTGCTTGTAGATAATAGCAGAAGTTGAAGTGTTTGTGAACTTACTTCTCTTGATCAATAAAGAAGCAGATAACATGTTTTTAGAATAGTATAAGACTTGCTTTATATTAGTAGTTGGTTTTATTGTTATAATTATATAAGATTTATAGAAAATTAGAAAAAGTATTATGATTAATATGTATTTGTTCAAAAAAAAAAAAACTTGTCAACTAAAAAAAAAAAAAGGCGATTTTATATCATCAACTTATATTTTAATGACTCAATCCGAAATTTTGACCAAAAAAAAAAAAAAATTTTTTTTTTTTTCCAGATTTTTTTCTCTTAACAACGACCAACTTCAAAAAAAAGTATTTATGCCGAAAACGGAATCGGACTTGATTCAAGAACTTTTTATAAAAAAATAATAATACAAATTTGTAGAAAATAATCAGTTTCCTTTTTTCCTGTTTCAATTTTATTTATTATTATTGTACATATATTGAAAAAATTATTTTTAATGTAAACATTCCCATCCTATCATTGCCATCTTGACATTGGAACCCCATCTGAAGTTTCCAATATTGCCATCAGCATTGATAACTCTGTGACATGGAATAAAATAAGCAATAGGATTTTTACCTACAGTCGTTCCAATTGCTCTGAAAGATTTTGGCTTAGAAATGTTGATACCTATCTTACTATACGTTATTAGTTTATTTTTAGGTATACGTGCTAGTTCTTTCCAAACTTCAAATTGAAAATCTGTGCCTAGTATATTTACAGTGATATCAATATCTTCATCTCTTTCTTCAAATTTTAGATAATCAATAATTTGTAAATGAATTTTCGTAGACTCTTCTTGAAAACAAGCAGCTTCAAAGTATCTTTTAGTCAAGTCTTTATATAAAACAGAATTAGTTGTAGTGTTCACAGTTTTACCAAATCCTAAAAAACAAATTCCAGAATCTGTGGATGCAACTAAACCAGGTCCAAAAGCAGAATCATTAAAAAAAGAATATTTTATGATTGTATTGGGTAAGTTCGATCTCACCATTCTTTGAAACTTAATAGTAACGTTGTTGCTACATTCATTTGATTGTTTATTTACTAGTTTTTTAATATTACTTGACCTAAGAGCGTCTTCTAATTCTTGAACAGAGCAACCACCCCATTCTACAAAATTTTTATTGCTAACATTTAGTTTCTTACTTGCATCTAAGATAGAGCCACTCGAGCTTGCTTCTTTTAAAACGTTTAAAACTTCTAAAGTATTTTTACTAGTTGACATTAAACTTCTTTTGTTTTCTTGAAAATAATTCAATGGTTTTTAGTAATTTTATCAGTTTATCTATATAAATATTGATTACATTTTTTTTCGCGTCTCTTTCATATATCACGTTAATAAGAAAAAAAAATTATTACCTAACTGTGTTTTTTTTCTAATAATTTATTTAAATAAATATAAGTTAGTGCATATTAAATAATAAGCAGCAAAGAACAAAAAAAAGAGGTTCTCAAAAAAGAAAAAGCAATAGTGGTAAGAATAAATTTCATAATCAAAACAATTTAAAATGCATTATGAATTCAAAAAAAAAACACTCCCAATAACAACATAAAAATTAGAAAAAATGTTGTTATCATTATTATAACATAATCTATAAAAACTCTTTAAATCTATATTATAATTTCTTTCATCAATCTTCATCCTCTTTGTTAATTGATTTATTTTTCAGTTTTCGTTTATTTAATCCAATCAACTCTTTATCATTTTTTTTTACTGCAGTTGCATTACTGCTAATATCTGTTATGTTGGCTTGTATTTTTATATCTATATTATCTTCATTGATAAAAGTAGTTTCATCAGTATTTTTACTTTTAATTTGAAAATAGTCTTTGGGCAAAGCACTAGCTAATTCAATAGAAGAAAGTCTTCGAAGCTTATGAGATTTATGACTAATTTGTGAATCATCAACATCTTCTTTACTCATACTGTTGTTAGAACTTCCTTGCGTAGATGGTCTAGATTTCTCAATATTTGTATCTGAAGTTAATTGTTCTTTGTGTAGATTTGCTTTGCCATCTTCACCAAAAGAAGAAGAAGATAGTGATGATTCAACTTTATTTCTAATAGCATTAAAAACTTTATTTCTAACATTTGTAGCCATTCCAGGCATTTCTTTTAAAGCACTTTCTTTATAATCGTTTAGTTCTTTTTGTATCTTAAATTTTTTCCCTTTATTCTCTGGGTCTTGTTTTGAAGTACTTTGTCTCATATATGTCAGTGGAGAAATCAAATCAGATATAGTTTTTATAGTATCCTCAACCAATGATAAAATCCATAAAAGATCATCAAAGAGAGAATTACACATTCCTTGAATTGTTTTGAAAGGTGTTACAGTAAACACTAGTTTATCTGTATATAACATCATTAGTAGTTTATGGAATAAAACCAAAGTAATAGCAACAAAAAAACAGATGCCTATAAGTATGAGACTATTCAAAAGTATTGGAAAAATGATATCATTAATTAAAACATTGCCGTATAGAGAAAAAGGAAACTTGCATTTTCCATGAAGACATTGGTTAACCATGTTATCATGCTGATATATCGGTTTCAGTCCCAGAACAATGTCTATTGGCCAAAAGAAGGAGTCTATGATAACGTATGCCATATGTTCTACATACAGTTTTATAAAACTTATAAATCCTAAAGGTACACTCAAAAGAATAAATTTCGATATCAAATATATACCTACAACGGAAAACTTGCAGCAGTTAAAAACAAAACCAACAATAGCTAAAGGTATATGATAAAGAACCACTTTCAAACAGTATAATACAGTATAAAATGTAGGTGAAATGTTGTTTGTATAAATAGTTGTTCCACTGATGTTATCACTAGACACTAATACGCTTCCTCCCAATCCAAACATTATAATAGTAAATAAAAAGAAGATATTGGAAAGTTATTAATATATGGTTTAAATTTTACTTGAAACAAATTGAGAAAAAAATAAAAGTAGGATTAAATGATATTCTTAATTTTCAGTGTTTTGTTATATGGTTATATATAATATATATTGGTTTCAATAGTTAAACAAAAAACTTATTAATATAAATTTTTTTTTTTGAAAAAAAAGGGAAAAGTGAATGTTTCCATAAAAAAAAAAAAACATTAATTTTTTTTGTTTACAAAATTTAAAATAATATATTCTTTAAAAGGAGATTTGTTTAAATAAAAAATAAAATAACTAAAAATTAAAATTTTTTTTTTGTTAGATTGTAAACATTTTTTTAAAATTTTACAAGTAATTAATTAAAACAGTTTTTAAAAATAAATATGTTGAAACATATATCCATTATTATTTATTAAAAATTTCAAATAATTTAAATATTTATTAAATAGAATTTATTAATTACTAATCATACATTTCTGTATTTATACATCTTTACTGAAATCTCCTAAGAATGGCTTTACAATTCTTAAATAATCGCTAGAGTTCATTTTTAAAGAATGTTCTAATGAGCCAGCATTAAAACAAATTTCCTCAAAACGATTAAAGATTTTTTCATCACAGATAATTTTCAAATTTTCATTAAAAGAAAATGGTGGAACACTACCTGGAACACATTCAGTCATTTTTAAAACATCATCTACTTTAGCCATACTAATTTTTTTACAGTTGATAGCATTTGTTAATTTTTTATAATCAACTTGAAGGTCTCCTGATAAAATTAGTAAAATAAAATCTGTATCTTTTAAATCCAAAGCTTTCATCTCTTTTGTTTCTGGTTGTCTCAATTTTTTCATTTCGCAAACGATAGCTTTTGCACCAGCACCAGTTGGAGTTCCTCTAATTTTACTTATCAAATCAGATTTTCCCTCTGCTTCATGGTTTAATAAAGTGAAATTTGCCTTATTTTCAAGTAAAAGGTTTATGATTTTAGTTAAAACAGGTGGAATTGTGTTCATTTCTTCAAATTAACTATTAAAAAAAAAAACAAAACAACAACACAACACAAAGTTTAAGTATAAAGAGCAATTAGTTAAATTGTTTGATTATTAGATTTTTTATTTAATTATTTTAAAAAACACTCAATTAAAACATTATAAAAAATTCTTTAAATATTGTATAAGTTTTACAACAAAAATCAAAAAAAAAAATCATTTGTGCGACCTGATTTAATAAAAAAAAAAAAAACCCCCTATATTTCGTATTTCCTTAAAAAAAAAAATATTAACATTTTTTTCTCTTAAACTTTATAAAATGGAGGTAGATTTCAACATTTGCAATACTTTTTTTTTTCAAATGAAAAAACTTATATCAAAATTAAACCAACATATAAATATGTCTATTTGAAATATTTTTTAGTTAACAAAAATGTCCGCAAACTTTGAACAAAATGATGCTTTAGAGAGACAACCTCTTCTTTTATTAAATGGTCCTGATAACACTATTAACACACAAACAAATGGTTCTGTCACTAATACTCCCCAAAAGATTGAAACTAAAAAAAAATCATCCAATAAATATAAAAGTTTTTTTTTCACTTTAATTTTTATATCTGTTATTGGATATTTCTTAGCATTGATCATGATGGTTTACACTGTTAATTTTTTGAAATCAAAAGCAAAGGAAAACATATACAGTCTGAATGATTTAATTGTTGAAAAAGACAACTCTATGCGGTTAACAGTAGATCCTTTTAAATTACCAAAATTTATCCCTGTTTCTTTTGTAAACTTGGGATTTAATTTTTTGCTTTTCCCAGTGTTTAATTTAATGAAATTTGAATATTTTTTGCCAGATTGTAATAACAATCCAACAGTACCTTTGAATTTACCAATGAATGTTAAATTTTTAAGAGCTGAAAATAATTCTATAATACCTTTAATAACTACAAAACTGGACAATAATTTTATTCCATATCAATTGTCACATCAAATATGTGTAGCTACTGAAGAATATGTTTTAACACCATTAGATTTAATGATTGAATATGTTTCTAGAAATAAAGCTGAGAAAAAAAAAGAAGATGAAGAAAATGAAGAAGTTCATAAGAAAAAAGAAGTTTACTGGAAAGATCAAATGAAAATTGGTGTCCAACCATACAAACTTCCATTAAAAACAATTGAAATACCTGGTAATTTGATTAAGAATAGTACTTTTATTCAAAAATTAGAAATTTTGAATAAAGTTGATTTCAATAATACAAAATTTGATATTTTTAACATGAAAGTCTCTGGGGATTTTTTTATTGAAATTACTTTGGATATGTTGAAAAATGTTGATTTAATAAATTTCAAAATGCTCAAAGGTACTTTTATAATTAATTTACAAGACTCTGAAAAAGAAATGTTACTGTTAGAGATTCCACAATGGCAGGAGTGTACTGTCCATTCAAAAAAATCAGATGGGCTTGATATGATAATTGAATTATCTTTAAAGGAAGCTGCTGTGAAAGTTTTGGACCAAAATGAGTTTACTAAATTTGGAAAGAGATGGTTGTGGGATAAACAAGTTGATATTGGAATAAGCTCTGATATAGATTTGATAATTTCTGATGACAAGTGGTTAGGATCTATGGTGCTAAGAGATTTAAAAAGTCATGACAAAGCTGAATTGAGAGCTTAAACTTAGGAATATTATGTTAGGATATTTTATTATATATTATATAGGTTTATATTTATGAAAAAAGAAAAAAAAACACATACACATACATACAGTAATTGTGTTTATATTTAAGAAAAAACAAAACTTTATTATTAAATACATAGGGTAATTTTTTAACATATTAAACATGAACAAATGCCATTATATAGGTATGATATTGCTTATTAGAAAATATATCTGTTAAATCCGACTAAGAAGGGGAAATAAAAACACAAATTATGAATTTTTTAATTTTTTTTCTAGATTTTTTTAAAACAAAAAATTAAAAAAAAACACTTTAAAACCAAAGAGTTTATTTAATCATTAATTAGATTAAATTTAATTTATTTCAGTATTATAAAAATGTATGAGCTTGATGAATCTTTAAAAGCTAATTGGACTGATTTACTTGCAAAACTGGACAAGCTTTATGAGAGTAATGAGATTTTACCATTTGAAATTGATTTAGATAATGTTCAGAATGCACAAGATGTATTCAACCATAAAAGTCATCTATTAGAAAATACACTTTTTTTAAAACAGATAGAGGCTATATTTATTGATACAGATTTAATAGAAGAAAAAAAGAAAGCAAGATTACAATCATTGAAATCATCAACACATGATAATAATAAAAAAAAAAAGATGGATGAAGACTTGATAAATAGTGTTTCAGCAATAGCAAGTGAACCATTATCTTCAGAGAACAATAAAGTTTCAAAAACAGATGAAGATAGAAGAAAAAAATTATTGTCAAGTTTACCTTCACAACCGAGAAAACTTGCAGAAGCAGCAGCAGCAGCAGCAACAACAACAGGAACCAATAAAGTACTCAATATTAACAAACATGATGAAATATTTAAAAAAGAAACTGATGTAAATATTGGAGTAACATCAACTACATCAACGATAAGTGAAAAATTAAGCAACTTAGAATTAAACAAAATTGCTAAAGAACAAAATAAAGAACTGACTTTGACAGATGATGATCCTATTGTAACAGGAAAAACTGCGGGAAAAAGTGAAAATACAGAAAGTAAGTTCAATCGTAATAAAAAGGGAGTCTCTGCATATACAAACTCTTATAACCCAAAGAGTTGTTATATAACTGTTGGCTCAACAGTTGCTTATAAACCAAAATTGACATCCAATGGTGGTTCAATGAAGAGAAAGATACCAGATGATATGGCTGACTGGTTTCAATGTATTGTTTTAAAGATTTTAAATGATGATGGAACTCGTTTTGAAATACAAGATATTGAAGCTGCGGAATCAGGCCTTGATACTTCAATATACAGATGTAACTCTAGAGAAATCATTCACATTCCATTAGCCAAAGAGGCTGCTGCTAAGCACCAAGTATTAAAAAATTATCCAACTGGAATGAAATGTTTAGGAAAATATCCTGATACAACTACATTTTATCCAGCTGCTGTTATTGGGAAAAGAATGGTTAATAATATATGGTATTCTGTCTTAAGATTTGATGGTGAAGAAGAAGTAAATAAAGAAACATTAGTAGAAAGACAATATGTTTTATTGTTTCCAAAAAAATAATATATAAATAAATAAATATATATTTATATGTAGTAAGATATTTATTAAACAAAATATCACCTGTAAACTATTAGGATTTCTTTCTCTCTTTTGTTTTTTTTTTGTTTAATGGAACAAAAAATAAATGAAAACTTAACAACGCAATCTCCGAAATGGTGATTTTTTTAATTTTTTTTTTTATAAATAAATAAAAAATTTTTTATGTATTTTTTCCTTCCATTAAAAAAATTTTTTTTTTCTTTTTTCAGTGAAAAAGGGAGAGGAAGTGCAACATATTTATAAAATTTTCAAAGAATTGATTATAAAATTCATAATTTTATTTAATTTAAAATAAAAAGTAAATATATAAGTAAACACCCCTAAAATAAGTGCTTATATTCACCAAGCAATAAAAATCTATAAATACAAATAAATAAATAATCTAGTTTATTTAAATTAATATTATTGATTGTTTATACATATAAGTTTAATTTTTTTTATTAAAATAAATAATTAAATATAAATATATATATAAATTGATATATTAAGAAAAAAAAAAACTACTCCTCGAATATAAACAAAAAAAAACATAATAATATAATAATAATAAAAAATGTCTGAAGTAATTGAAAGTAGTGCTTCTCAACAAGAAAAACATTATTCAGAAGAAAAATCGCAGAATAGAAATAGAAATGGCAGAAGAAACAATAACAATAGAAATAGAAGAAGAAGGGATAGTGAAGATTCTTATAGTCATAGAAGAGGAACAGGAGAAGATGAAAAAGATGATTTAAGCACAAACAGTAGAAGAGACCAATCGAGTGGCAATTCTCGTAAACGGGACTCAAATAGAAGAGATAGTAACAGGGATAGCACACGTGGGAACAATAGAAATAGAAGAATAAGTGGCACTGAAGCCCCACCAATAGTTGATGATGGTGCTTCATATAAAGCTAAGATGAATAGAAATTACCAAAACTCTATTTTTATTGGTAACTTACCATATAATTGTACAGGAGAAGATTTGACTGATGGTTTCAATAAATTTGGCCAAGTTATAAGATCTGATATTGTGACTCAAAAAGGAAGACATAGAGGTATGGGTACTGTCGAGTTTAGAGATTTTGCTGCAGTTTTGAAAGCCATAAGAAAGATGAACAATGAAATGTTTATGGGTAGAATAATTTTTGTTAGAAAGGATAATCCACCTCCTGAAGATGCATTTAATAATAATAGTAATAACAGTAATGGTAGTAGTAATTTTAGTAATAATAATAATAGTAGTAGTATTAGCAATAGCAATAATAATAGTAATAACAGCAGCAATACTAGTCATGATGATGAACATAATAATAGAAGAAATAGAGATGAAGCAAGAAGAGATAGATCATCAAGAAAAACTAGTACTGGCAATAAAAATAAAAACTCCAAATATGATGAAGTTGGTGAACATTCAATGTCTACAGTTGGATATGAAATTTTTGCTGCAAATTTACCTTTTTCAACAAAAGCACAAGATTTATATGAAATGTTTTCCAAATTTGGGAAAGTCATTTATGCTAAAGTTATAAGAGATAGAGATGGAAGATCTAGAGGATATGGTGTATGTAATATGGAGACAAAAGAACAAGCAATGTCAGTTCTTCAGTTTTGCCACAACTTAGATATTGAGGGAAGAAAATTAGATTGTAAAGTAGGCAAAATTGGTTGGTCTGCTCCATCAACATTAGTACCAGAATTGGATCAAAAAAATACTAGCAACACTGAAGAAATGCATAATATAACCGAAAGTGAATTGACAGAAAGAGAACTCATAAGACAAAGAGAGGCTGAAAGATCAATGAGAGATCAAGGTACTTTCTCATTCATGGATGATATTATAAATGGTGGTACAGGTATCACTAAGATTCCAACTAGCACTATCAATGAAAAAGAACATTCTAATTCTAGTGAACAAGAACAGAAACCAGAAACAGAAATAAAAGAAGAAAATAATATTAATTTAGAAGAAAAAAAACCACTTTCAGAGTCGTCTTTTATTTTACTTCATAATGTTTCAACAGATGCTGATCACAATGATATTGTTGAACTTTGCCAATCCTTTGGTACTATTAAAACATCTTCAAGAGAACACGCCGATCCAATTAATACACTATATGAAAATAACAAGGAAGTTTTGGGTAATCTTGAAAGTGTTATAGTTGAATTTGCTGATCCTGTAACTGATGAATCTTGTGTTAAAGTGTTGAATGGGTTTACTTATGCTGGTAAAGAATTGGATGTGCAATTATACGATGCTAAAAAATAATAAATCTATATTAAAAAAAAGAAGAAGAAGAAGAATATATATAACAAAAAAAAGAAAACAGGATATTTGTAAATCATAAAATAAATGTTTTTTCTTTTTTTTTAAATTTTTATTATTATTTAACTTTTTTAAAATCTTATATTTAAATGCTTACCCGACTAATAGTTCTAAAATTGCAACAAAATAGTATCATAACTTTTGTCATATTCAAAGAAAAAAAAAAAACAGTCATAAGTTTTTAGGAAAATTTTTTTTCACTCAGCTATTTTTTTTTGAAAATTTTTTTTTAAAAAATTCAACGAGATGGAATGATAATAACCTTTCTATACATATTTATTTACTTTTTTATCTTTAATTTTTTAAATATCAAAATAAACAAAATAGAAAAAGTAAAACCATTACAGTCATTAATATTTGAAAAAAAAAATGTCTACTACATATTATTACATCAACGAAAAGACTGGTGTTGATAGTGCTGAAACTGTTGGTACTGAAGAAGCACCATTTAAAACTGCTGCTTTTGCTTATTTCATAAAAGAATCTTCTTCTTTAAAAGTCTACAAGGAAGAAGAAACAGAAAAGGGATACTTTGAAATTTCTGGTGCTGGTTTAAAGAAAGCTAAAAAAGGTGGTGAATCTTTGAAAAAGAAAGCTGAAAAACAAGCCAAAGCTGCTGCTCAAGCTCCTACTGAAAAAATTGTTGAATCATTAGATTTTTCCAAATTGAAACTAGATGACTCTTTAGAAAAACCAGTAAAATCCAAGATTATCAAAGCTTATGATTTAAAGAACCAAAGAGTTAAGGTTGCCGGTTGGGTTCATAGATTGAGATTATCTAAAAAAGTTGCTTTCTTAGTATTAAGAGATGGTTCCGGTTTCTTGCAGGCCGTTTTGACTGGTGATTGTGCTTTAGCAGCTGTTAACTTGACTTTAGAATCTTCTGTTTACTTATATGGTACTGTCAAGCCTTTACCAGAAGGTAAGTCTGCCCCAGGTGGTGTTGAATTATCTGTTGACTACTTTGAAGTTGTTGGTTTAGCTCCAAGTGGTTCTGATTCTTTCACTAACAAGATTCAAGAAAATGCTGATCCATCTTTACTTTTAGATCAAAGACATTTGGCTTTAAGAGGTGAAACTTTAAGTGCAGTCATGAAAGTTAGGGCCACTTTCTTAAAGAACATCAGAAGATTTTATGATGAAGAGTCTTTAATTGAAATTACTCCACCAAACATGGTTCAAACACAAGTTGAAGGTGGTTCCACTCTTTTCAAATTGGACTATTATGGTGAAGAAGCTTACTTAACACAATCCTCTCAATTATACTTGGAAACTTTCAATGCTGCTTTAGGTGATGTTTATTGTATTTCTGAATCCTTTAGAGCTGAAAAATCTCACACTAGAAGACATTTGAGTGAATATACCCATATTGAAGCTGAGTTATCTTTCATTGATTTCAAAGATTTGTTAGACCACATTGAAAAACTTTTGATCAATGTTGTTAAATACGTTTTGGAAGACCCAGTTGCTGGTCCATTAGTCGAGCAATTAAACCCAGGTTTCAAGCTTCCAGAAGGTCCATTTATTAGAATGGAATATAAGGATGCTATCACATGGTTACAAGAACATGGTATCAGAAACGAAGAAGATAAAGAATTCCAATTTGGTGATGATATCGCTGAAGCTGCTGAAAGAAAGATGGTTGATAGTATTGGTAAGCCAATATTATTGATTAGATTCCCAGTTGCCATCAAGTCCTTCTACATGAAGAAGTGTAAAGATGATCCAAGAGTCACTGAATCTGTTGATGTTTTGATGCCAACTGTTGGTGAAATTACTGGTGGTTCTATGAGAATTGATGATACTGAAGAATTGTTAGCTGGTTTCAAGAGAGAAGGTATTGATCCAACTTCATACTACTGGTTCATTGACCAAAGAAAGTACGGTACCTGTCCACACGGTGGTTATGGTTTGGGTACTGAAAGAATTTTAGCATGGTTATGTAACAGATTCACTGTTAGAGAATGTGTTCCATATCCAAGATTCTCTGGTAGAGCTACCCCATAAGAAAGAACAAGTTTATTCTGAAGGAGGTGGATAGAATTTTTTAATTTATTATTATTATTATTTAGTTGAAAATGTTATATATATATACATATATTTTGTAAACGTAAATTGTAATAATAATGAAAATGATACTTATTTGATATCAATGGTTTATATATTGTCTGAGAATCCGGGTAGTTGTGAAGTGCGATGAACGCTACCATAACTTTAGGTTCCCAAGGGAATATCGGAGAACGACCGGAGAGAGTTCGACGATGAAAAAGTGTTGGATGAAAAGTTTTCACATGCACACATAAAATATACACACGGAGTTTCTGTAATAAAAGAATTAAATAATAATGGAAACATTATATAGAGATAAAATATATATGAACCAACTAGTTCAAACCTTAAAATAAGATAATTAGTGAATTGTAATAAACAGTATAGCTGAGCTTACAAAGTAGCCCGCGAATATATAACCTTCAATTAGCTATAAGAGGTAATATTTCATACATATATATATATATATCAGGTGTATTGCCATTAAAATTCGGTGAAAGATATCAAAATTTCAAGTAAATCTCATTTTCCGTATTAAATTCCGAGAAAAAAAATT
>JAJMDL010000065.1:21945-40725 GCA_030573575.1 Hanseniaspora sp. CRUB 1602 | reverse complement strand
TTTTTTTTTTTTTATTAATTTTTTTTTTTTTTTGGGATCTGAAAAAATAGGAGGTAATAAAAAAAAAATAATAATAATAACGTCATCAAGTTTTCTATAAACATTAACGTAAAGCAGTTATAAAAAGAAAAAAAAATTATTATTACTACTATTATTAAAGTTTTAAATATGATAGTATTTTTTTAAAAATAGATCACATTGGTAGAAATTTTATTGTATTATTCTATAATTATATGTTTTTTTTATACAATTGTCTGTAAAGTTTGTTTTATAATCACTTTTAAAAAAATTGAATTCACTTTCTCATATAAAAGTGTAAATAAATCCAGTTATTCCAAGAATCTTAATCACACTAAACAGAACATTACTTTCATTTGTGTATTTTCTAGGACTGCTTCCTCTATTTTTCCCAGTTGTTGAAGTAGTATTTCCAAACACAGTGGAATAAACGGTATATGTTGAAGTTCCATATAATGTTGTGCTTGCATCAACTTGTGTAACTTGTGTTTCATACACCATAGTTACTATATAAACACTAATCACAGAAGAGCTTGTGGCAGATTGTGATGTAGATGATGTTACATCAGCTGTTACATAAGTGGAACCAGAAACTTTTGTAGTCACTGATGGCAAGTTTGTATCATAGAATGATTTTGTTGCTGTCACAATCTCACCATTTGAAAAAATAGTTCCATATGTGAAATTATAACCAAATAGTTCTAAAATATTAGAGCCATATTCTTTTGATTGTGTTTCAGATGCAGAAAATGTTGTCATTACTAAACTTGTAGCTGATATGTTACTAGATTTTGCGAACGGAATATAACCAGAGGATATAAACAGTGCTGTTTCAGTGGAATCATCACTACTGGACAAAGTTGATCCTGAAGACACAGATTGGGATGTAGAAGAAGAAGATGATGATGATAATGATGTTTTTGTAGATGATCCTGTGGAAGAACCAGTTGTTGTAACAGTTCCAGATGAACTTTGTATATTTTGAGAAGATTTTATTGATATTGATGAAAGAGAAGTCGAACTACTATCTCTTTTTTCATGTAACTTCATTGATGTAAATATTTCAACATCCCTTTTAACATTAGTCTCAGTAATCACGTCTTCTCCATAAATATTTGCAGCTTGAGCTAGTGCAAACTCATTTGCTTCTAAGTCAGCAGCTAAATATGCATATCTCAAAAATGACCCACCTAAAACATTTATTCCTGACAAATAATTCGGTTTTAATTTTAACAGACAAGCATCTGATTTTTGGCCAGTTGCACTTTTGAAATACAAAGGAATATCACTACTATTTGATGAACTTAAATAAGCTTGAATAACAAATTCGCTCAATGGTAATTTTATGGAAAGTTGGCCAAATAAAAACTCTATGTAAGCATTGATATTACCTAGTTCACAAGAAACATACCATGATTCTACACTTTCAACATAAAAAGCATTCATTTGAATGGAAATCTGCTGGATAATATCTATGGGTAGATATGAAGATGTGTATCTTGAATCAAAAAGAATTGGTGTGATATCATCTGTTAATGTCAAATTTGCTGTCTCAGAATCATTCGCTATTAATACTGCTCCCGAAAGTGGAAATATTGGGTATCCATTAGAAGAAAAACTCTGCCCCTCATCAAATACTTCATAATATGGTATAGACTCAAATTTCACTAGGTCTCCTGTAAATAATGTACTATTCACATAATTCAACATCAAAGATCCTACTGAAAAATTACTATAAACATAATCTGTATCATTTGTTTCATATTGACTTAAATCTACTTCATTTCCTATATCACCACCAAGCCATAAACTGTATCCAGCACTGCTTATGGTCCCCTCGCTTTTCAATGCTTCTAATACCAAAAATGAATTATTAAAGTTGTCAGTTGAAATATCTGTATATTCCCAATTTGTGTCATTAATATAACCACCTAATCCAAAAGCCCCCATTAAAGAATATGAGTAGTAAGAAGCAAAAAACCCCATTGTATTTATTATTAATTCATTACTACTATTTTCTGTGCTATCTATTGAAGCATAACCAGCATCTTCAAGAATAATATTAGAAATGTAAGCAGATGTATTAATAGCTACATTATCAATAAAATTCATATCATACACAGTAGCTCCAGAATATAAACTTACTTCAGTCTCATTAACCTCATATGTTGAACTGGAAAAATTGGTATCATACTCCTCATTTACAACCCAAACATATGGCTGAGCAATGTCTAACCGAAGTTGTTGGTTTTGGTTTGTTATAGAAGCGTTTATATACCATAAACTGTCCACATCAATACCAACATTTATATTGTAAAAAGCTTTTGTTAAATTAGAATTTTTTTTAGAAATTGTTGGTTTCGTATTGTTTGTCTTATTAATACCAACTATTTTTGATGCTACAATTTCATCTATTTTTTCATCATCCAAAAATAACCCTATAGCATTAGAAAGTGACAATGAATTTATTAATAAATATAAGTTTAATAAATTGCTATTAAATTGTAGCATTTAAAATTCTAATGAAATTTAAATTCCAAAAAAAATAACAATAGAAGAAGAGGATAATTATGATGAACTAAACTGTAGTTCAAACTATTATTATATTATTAAAATAAAAAAAATGTATAATTTTTTTCTCTTTAATATATTTATATGTTATTTTATAATTGTATAATAATTTCTTATAGTACTTAATAAGCTTGCTGAGAGTTATTCTTTTTTAGGTTTTTGTTTGTGTTTTATTCTCTCTTAGTACCAAAAATTTAAAGTTTCAAATTTTTGTCTTCAATGATTTTTCATGTATGTGTTTTTTTTTTTCTATTATCACCCAAAAAAAATATATATATTATATCCGACAAAAATATGTTAACCAAAAAAAAAAAGAACAAAAAGATTATGGCTGAAATACTTTCTCAATGATTTTTTTTTTCTTTTTTTGAGTCCAATTATGTAAAAAGAAGGATATATATTGGTTTTAAGTATAAAATAAAAAATGATAATTATATAAAATAATAAAGATAATTTTTTTTTTTGGTAAAAGTATATTAAATAATTAAAAAACATTTATTATAATATCAATTTATTTACAATATATATATATATGAGAAAAAGATCAACTTTTAACGGACAGATATTTAAAATTATAAAAAAAAATAATAATTGTTTACATTTCAACAAATTAAAAAGTTTTTTTATTCTTAAACAAATTTAATAAAATAAATTATTAACATATTTATATAAAGAACTATTATATTTGTAAACATATATATAATTACCTATTTAAAAACACTAAACAATTATTTATATACAGATATATTATTAATCAAATAATTAAACTTTTTCAATTATATTATTTTATATATTAATTTAGCAATTGACATGTGACCAGTTTCATTGGAATAATAATTATAAAAAAACATAATTTCCTAATTAGGAAATAGGCATGTGATCATTTATAAATTTTATAGAAATGATTTAAAAAATATATTTATAATTTTTCATTCATCAAAAAAATAAAAAAAAAAAAAATTTTTTTTTCTCTTATTCCTCTTGTTATTGTTTTGCTTAATTATTTAAAAGTATTATCCCACATTGAAAAATATAAACAAGTTTAAATATTATCAATTACCAAATACCCAACAAAAAAAATCTTTTAATTTCAAAATAATAAATTTATCATTTTTTATACACTTAAACGAACACTGTAATTGTATTATACTCTTTTCTTCTTCTAATAAATAAAAGAATATGGTTTCTACTTGTTTAGTTCAAATTACTAAATATCAAAAATCAATTGAAGATTCATTAAAACAATTAGATGATATTGAAAATTTTGATTTAGAAAATTCCAAACAAGAATTGAAACTAATTTTAACTGAATTGTTTGACACAGTTGATGTTATTAGTGAAAAGTCTCCTAAAAACTTTGCATCAAATTTTTTACAGAGTTTTATATCCATCTTTGAAAAAATAAAACCTAGTTTCAATAAGAATAATATTAGCAATGAAATCAGACACACTTTATTGGAGATTTTAACTAAATCAAGTCCATATTTAATTAATTCTAATACTGCTCCTGAATTAATAACACCACCACCACAACCTGAACAACAAGAAAATGGTAATAACAACGCTGAACAACAACAACAACCTGTTAAACCAATTTTAAAAACAGACAATATGGCTATATCTCCTGAAATGGTTGAACCTTTATTTACATGTTTGTTGAAACAAGTTTTAATGGTTGATAATGAAATTAATGCTGTTTTAGCTTTGAGATATATTAACACTTTGTTCAAATATTTTAAATATTATTTGACAAACCAAGTTGGTGATTTTTTAAACAATTTCTTATACCCAATGTATACTTCCTCCATTGAAATGATAAAAACATCTTTTTCTGATGATAACTCTGAAAGTTCATTAACTGATGATAATTCTGAAGAATTGGCTTTAAGTCTAAAATCATTCAAGGTTTTAGCTGAGTGCCCAGTATCTGTAGTTTCAATATTTTCATCTTTTAAAGCAATAATTCCTAGTGAAACAGCTAAGTATTTACCATTAGTTATGAATTTCTTACAAGCTCAAGTTGAACACCAAAAATTAGCTAGAGAAACTTTTGAATCAAATCAAGTTAAAAAAATTAGAGAAATGATGAAGATAGATCCAGAGGCTGTTTTATCTGATTCACAAAAATACCAAGTTGAAAAAAATATTGAAAGATATTGCACTGTTGCACCAGCTATATTAAATATGCAAAAGAGAGAGAAATTTTGTGATTTACTTCAAGCACAGATCAAATGTGCTTCTTTTTTGGTATACATTTTTTTAAGAAATTATTTGCCAGAATTATTACAGCAACAAGCTCCAAAAGTTCCTGAAATATTATGCAGATTGTTACAAGATTTACCTTCAGATTTGACCCATTTGAGAAAAGAATTATTACAAACTGTTAGACACATTTTTTCTACTCCATACAAAAAACTATTCTTACCATATTTGCCTGTTTTATTAAATGAAGATGTACTATTATCTCAAGGTTTTACAAATAATGATACTTTAAGAACATTGGCATTATCAAATGTTGCTGATTTGGTTCATAACTTAAGAAGTGCTTTAAGTTTAGATCAACTAGAAACAGCTATAACACTTTTCATAAAATATTTACATGACACCACATTGCAAGTAAATGTTCATATAATGAGTTCAAAATTATTAATTAATCTTGTAGATTGTTTGTTAACACGTGGTAAAGAAAATGTTCAGCAAGCTCCAAGAGCTAGAAAATTATTAATTTGCATTATTGAAGGGTATGTTGTCAGATTGAAAATATTAAATTTTAGTAGAGAGAGTATTTTATATTATCAAGATCTATATGCTAAAAGAAAACAAAGAAAATATGATGAGCTACCTGCAAGAATTAAAGAAAATGACAGAGAAGAATTTATTAAAGATACTATTTTCAAAGGTACTGAAGAAAGATTTGATGAAGAAAAAAAAAATGATGAAGCCAAAACACATAAGGAAAAAGAAACATCTTTCGATATCCCTCTTGATTCTAATAAAGATGTTGATATGGATCTACCAAGTACTTTTGCTGGATTTCATATGGATAGATTTGATATCAAGGATCATGCACCAATTTTAACTTCAACAAACACTACATACACTAATATTATTAATATGACCAATAGAGAGAAAATGAGAGATGATGATCCTGCTTCTCTATTATATGGGGCTCCAATTAAAGATGCTTTATATTTGTACAGAACTTTACTTCCATTTTTGAAATCAGTCATTGGTGATTTAAGACAATTCAACCCACCTCCAAATGATTACACTGAAAACCATAAGACTTGGTATACTTTAGCAAGAATTTTCACTTTAGAGGAAACTAAATTGTTAAAGACTCTATTCCATGAAACTTTGAAAGGATTCTTGTTTTTCACTAATAAAGTTGATGATGAGGAGAAAAAAAATGCTGCTAATAAATCAAAATACTTTGATATCAGATCTCCAAACTTACCTTTATCTGTTTCCAGAGAGAGTAGAGATTTAATGGAATCATTTGTTGTAATTTTTATGCATTTAGATATTCCAACTTTCACTGAAATTGTTGAATCTGAAATGGAATTTTTCTATCAATGTATTTTAGAAGATTCTGCTGTTTTACATGTAGCTCAATCATTTTTAACTGGTGAAGTCACTTCTCCTGCTTTCAATTCTATTTTATTAAGATTTTTAGGTGAAAAACTACCAATACTTGGTGACTCTAATGTGAATGTTTCAAACATTTTGATTAGACTTTACAAATTAAGTTTTATGTCTGTTAATGTATTTCCAATTAAAAATGAGCCTGTATTGTTAAAAAAAATCAATTCCATCATTTTAGATTCATTAAACTATTCTACAAAGACTCATGAACCATTGGTATATTTTTATTTGATAAGAACATTGTTTAGATGCATTGGTGGTGGAAAATTGGAGAACTTGTATATTGCTTTAATACCTGTTTTGAATACATTATTAAACACTTTGAATAGTTTAATAATTCAAACAAAGAGACCTTATTCTAAAAATTTGTATGTTGAAATTTGTTTAACAATACCTGTGAAATTAGTTGTTTTAGCTCCTTTATTCTCATCTTTAGTAAAACCATTGTGCATCTCTTTAAGATGTTATGAACAGACTGATTTGATTCAACAAGGTTTAAGAACTTTAGAATTATGTGTTGATACTTTCAATGCGGATTATTTAGATCCCTTAATTGAACCATCTGCTGATGAATTGTTTAGCGCATTATTTGGTCTTTTGAAACCTATTCCTGCTAATCCACAAAACTCTCACACAGCTGTAAGAATTTTGGGTAAATTAGGTGGAAGAAATAGAAAGTTTTTAAAAGCTGCGTCTGATTTGAATAAGAATAATAAATATCCTGAAATTATGGCTAAAGTTGAAATTTATGGTTTGAACTCAGAAGACTCTACTAAATCAATTGAAAATAATTTAGAATCTGGAGCATTGGGTGTAAATGGTTGGAATGAGTCTTTGATTAAGAAAGATATTGATGTGGAAATGAATGGTGTTGATAATAATAATAATTATGATAATCACTCAAATACAGATGATTCTAAAACAATGTTTCCAATTGCTTCTTGTGTTGAAGATGTATTGGCTCTTTTCTATGATCCTGGATGTGAAACTGAATATAGATTGAAAGCTTTTTCTTATTTAATGGTTGTGTTGAAAATTATGATTGGTTCTGGTTCTGAAAATTCTATTGATGATACTGAATTAATTGAAAAAGTTGCTATATCTTTACAAAGCATTAATGATAATGACTTCAAGAATGATAAATTGGAACCAGATACTCAAAGATTAAAATATTTGAGTAAAAAAGAAACTTTAATTATTGATTTATTTGATTCTTTGTTTTTTGCTAGCTCTATTTCTAAATTAGCTGATACAAGTTTATTATTTTTACTAAATCTTGCTGATCATTTTTCTATTTGCTATTTGAGCGAAAGAGTTGAAAACTACTTGATTGAGGAAGATTCATTGAAAATGGAAAACCCTGATCCACCAAAAAGAAATACTTCAGTTGTATTTATAAAAAGTTTGATCAATTCGTTAGGTAGTCATAATTCTGAAACTAGAAAGACAGCTGTTAAAGTTACTGAAAGATTGTTTGTTACAAGTGAACTTTTGCTAAACACTCAAAAAGTCAAGAATGATGCTTTAATTAATAACTTGTTATTAGTTACAATGTTTAAGGAATTTATTCATGGAACTGCTAATGAAGAATTTTACATCAAATGTGGTTCCGTTCTAGGTTTACACTCTATTATTGAAAGATTCTCTACTTCTGAGTATGTTCGTATTTTAATCAAAAAAAATCAAATTGCTATTGTTAGTGCTATGTTTTTTGTTTTGGAAGATACTAAAGAAGAATATCCAAATACTATTGTCACAAGAACTACTGAAATAATTTCAAAAATCTTATCTTTGGATATGGTTAAGATGACTGAAGAGGAATTAAAAGAAAATAAATCTTTGCTACATGCTTTATCAGAAGTCATTTGTTATTTGAATAGTCCAACAAAAGCTACTAGAGAAGCTTCTAAAAGCATTTTGAAATTGATTTCTGAAAAGACTGAGTTATCTATTGAAGCATTAATGGCTCATTGCAAATCTTTACTTTTGAAACCAATATTTTCTAAACCATTAAGAGCTTTACCTATTCCTATTATAATAGGTAATATCGAAGCTGTCACTTATTGTTTGCAAGCAAGTAATGATACATCTTTCAATGATGAATTATTAAGATTCTTAACTGAGGTTATTGCTTTGGTAGATGCTGATGATAATTCTTTATCTGGCTCAACCAAACCTGCTGATTATGTTATCTCTAAACAACTTGTTGATTTAAGAGTCACTTGTATAAATTTACTATCTGCTTCTGTATCCAATCCTGAAATTGCTACTTCAAATAATGGTCAAACAAAATTATCCATTTTGAATCTTTTCTTCAAAACAATGACTAAAGACTCTGATGAAATTATTGATGCTACTTATATTGGTTTAAAATCTGCAATTACATCATCTACATATAAATTACCAAAGGAAGTGTTGCAACCAGGTTTAAAACCATTATTAATTAATTTATCTGATCGTGAAAATTTGTCACCATACAGATTGAAAGCATTGACTAGAGTCTTGGAAATTTTAAACTCTCATTTTAAGCTAGAAGTTGGTAAAAAATTATTGGATCATTTAGATTGGAAATCTAACGTTATCAATTTGGATGTAATGGCTGATCAAGATATCGTTGGTCAACAACCAACTGTAATTCTTTCTCACATTATAAATATGTTCCACTTATTACCAAATCAAGCTGATATTTTTTTGAGAGATCTTGTCATCAAAGTCATGAAACTTGAAAATACATTGAGATGCAATTTGACTTCCCCTTTTAGAAAACCTTTGGCTTTATTTTTAAATAGATTCCATGAAAGTGCTGCAGAATATATGACAAAAAATTTGTCACATAGAGTATGGGTTTCTTTTATATGCTCAATTTGCCAATTGCCTGAAGCTGAAAATTTTTACAAGGAGTTGAAATCAAGATTGAAAACTTATGTTGAAACTTTTCAAAAGGGAATTGAGACTACTCCTGATAGATGTGTTAGTTTTTATGTTTCTACAATAGATTTGGTAGGGACTGTTTATAAAATGGAAGGTTCTAGTTGGTTAGTAGAAAACACTGATATAGTCAAATCTTTATTAGATATTACTATTAAAGTTAAGCATACTGTGAAAAATTCAGGATTTTATTTTGATTATACACAATTGAATTTGGGTATTACTCTCTTCCAAGAGTTATTTATTGACCTTATTAAAGTTTCTCCATTGGATAAAAAGACTGAATTATTTTTTGATTTAATGAAGGGTTTATTTGAATCTAATATCTCTCCTCATCAATTGATTAAAGAGTTTATTTTCAGTGAAATTGTTGATAATAGAACTGCTGAAAAAGAGGTTAGAATTAAATTTTTGACTTTTGCCTGCCAATATATTGTAGGAAATATGGAAAATGAATTGTCTTTGTTTTTAGCTGAAAACATTGTTAAAGATATTTTAGTCTTTGAAGGCTCTTCTAGAAAAAATTTAAATAATCTTTTACCTGATGAAATAAATTTAGATGGGTTAAAAGATACTTGGATTGATACTTTATCAAATAGTGTTTGGTCAAATGAAACTTTAGTTGAATCAAATATTTTACAATCTAATTTAGATTTTTTGAAATTCCAGTTTATTAATATTACTGCCTCTGTTGTCAAATGGGCACCTGAAACTGCAAAATTATACAAAACTGAGATTATCAAATTTGGCTGGAACTTTATCAAAATGAAAGATGAATTGTGTAAACAAGCTTCTTATATGCTATTTTCAATGTTTATACCTATATTTGATGTTAGTTCCAAAGTGGTTACACCATTATTTGTTGCTTTATTAAGAAATGAACAAACAGAAGGTCGTTATATGATGAGTCAATCTTTAGACATGTTAGTTCCTGTTATGCATGAAAGATATGTTGAAAATTCTGATTCTGAAGAATGGCTGACTTGGGTTAAATGGATAAGAAGAGTTTTATCTGAAGAGAAAAGCTCTCAAAATTTGATGATTTATCATTTATTATGTGGGTTCCCTAATCAATTCTTTTCTGTTAGAGAATTATTTGTTCCAAATATTATAAATTATTTAAGCAAATTGTTTAAAAGACAATCTTCTGGTTTATTAGAAAATCAAAACTTGGCTATGGATTTATTGGAATTGATTTTAGAATGGGAAGAAAAACATAATAAACAAAAGATAGATAGTGAAGAAAATAAAATGGATGTTGAAAATGAAGGTGAAGACAATGGTGAAAAGAAGAGTGATTCAGCTGAATCAGTGGAATCTAATGCATCTAATACTTCTAATTCTTATGAAGTATCTTATTCATTAAGAGAAACTTGTGTTAGTGCTTTGATAAAATATTTGTGCTCAGCTTCAGCTAGAAACTCTGATATTTTGATTAATCTGAAAGGTTTAGAAATTTTATCTAAAATATTATCTAAAGACTTTTGGAATGATGTTAAACCAAGTTTGGACTATTATGAAAAGACTTTAATTTTTGCAAACCCACCTGTTGACAACGTTGTTCCATATATTATTAACTATTTGCAAGTATTTGAGATTGTTTTAGAACAAAGACCTGCTGAATGGATTGTTGAAAATATTACCTATTTGTCTACTTTACTTCAATCTTGCATTTCCTCTGATCATCAAGATATTCAAAGAGGTGCTCAAAAAGTTTTGAAAGTTATTTTAAAAGCAATTGTCAAGACTAAAGCACTGGAAAAAGAATCTGAAAGTTTGGAGGCTACTTCCAATGATATTGAAGAAGAGGATGCTGATGAAAATACTGTTGAAGAAAGTTCTGACAACAAACCTTGTTTACTATTTGTTAACAATATTTGTGAAATTATTGCCAAAAATTTAAATAGCCAATCAACTGCAACTGCTGCTGGTATTATGCTAGCATGGACCTTGTTTATGAACATTCCTTCTAAGATTGATAGTTTGATTCCAAATATTTTAAGTGTTTTCAACAGATTAGTTAACGATCATTTACAATTTAATCAAATTAATGATCCAAAGACTTTAGAGGATGCTAGAATAACTTTAAAATTGATGGAATATTCATTCTTCATTTTGTGTGATAAAATTGCTATTTTGAATGATCAAAGAAGAGTCTTTTTATCATTAGTTGCTAGTATTATCGATAAATCCTCTGATATTCATATTTTAAAACAAATTTTAAGAATGTTTAGATACTGGGCTTTCGCAGGTGAAACTTATCCATCTGTTAAAGAAGTTTCTGCTATTTTGACTAGAATGTTGTCTTTAGAATTGAAAGGTGAAAATGAATTGACAAATGATTACTTTGCGTTGATTTTATCTATATTTGAAAACAGATCTGAATTGAATCCTGATTTCCCTATAAGAATGGAACATCCATTCTTGATTGGTACTAAGATTGCTAATTCCAAACTGAGAAATAAATTCATGAAAATGTTAAATGACAGTATTGAAGAAGATATCCATGAAAGATTATACTACATAATTAAAGATCAAAACTGGGAATTTGTTGCTGACTCTCCATGGTTACACCAAGCTATACAATTATTATATGGTTCTTTCAAACCAAATGTTACTATATCTTTAGGTGAACCTTCATCCTTGCCATCTTTATCAAAATTCAAAAATTTATTCAATTCAGTTGAAAATAAATCTACTGATGTTAATGAAATTTCTGAATCTTTACAAAACTTGATTGATCATGAACAAACATTTATTAATGAAGATTTGAAAGTTTACTCAACAGAATTTACCACTTCTCTATCTGAAGTCTTTTTCAAAAAACCATCTGCTATAAGAGCTGCATGGGTTGACATTTTCCCAATTGCTTACCAATCAATCAAAGCTAACGAAACTTATGGTATGAATAGATCATTGGTTGCATTACTCTCAAAGGATTATCATGTCAGACAAAGTAGATCTCCAATGAACGTTATTGGTGCTTTATTAGAAAGTTTCAAGAATTTGGATAATATTGATATTCCACCTCATTTATTGAAATATTTAGCTATCACTCATAATGCTTGGTTCGAAGCTTTGAATCTATTGGAAGGGTCTCTAGTTAATGGGAAATTGGAAAATGGAAAGATTCAAGAGACCACAGAAGATGCCATTTTAGAATTATATTCTACTTTAAGTGAAAAGGATATGTTTTATGGATTATGGAGAAGAAGAGCAACTTATTCAGAAACGATCGCTGCTTTATCCTATGAACAAATTGGCTTATTTGACAAGGCACAAATGCTTTATGAATCAGCTCAAGTCAAAACAAGAGCTAATGCTTTGCCATATTTGGAAAGTGAGTATAGTTTATGGGAAGATGGCTGGATTTATTGTGCTCAAGAGTTACAACAATGGGAAATTTTGACTGATATAGCCCATGATGAGGCTTACACAGATTTGATGGTTGAATGTGCTTGGAGAACTGCCAATTGGACTGTTGATAGACCTTCTATAGAATCATCTTTGAAAGGATTGTTAGAGACACCTACTCCTAGAAGACAATTTTTGGAAGCCTTTGTTGCAATCCAAAAACAATTTAAAACTAATCATAGTGATTATGAAGCTAAGAAATTGATTGAGGATGGTGTACAAATTTGCTTGGCCAAATGGGAAACTTTACCAGCTAGAGTATCTAACTCTCACATTCCACTGTTGCATTTATTTCAAGAATACACTGAGATGACTGAAGTGCAGATGATTTATAGACCATTGTTTGAGACTAATCAATCTAATATTGATCAAAAATCATCTGAAATAAAAAGAATTTTGTCTAATTGGAGAGAAAGAGTGCCAAATAAATGGGATGACTTGAATATCTGGAATGATTTGATCACTTGGAGAACCCATGTTTTTGATAACATTAATGAAACATATTTGCCATTATTAAATGCTTTACCAAATGGAACTAAGAATATACCAAATTACTATTACAAAGGGTATCATGAAGTTGCTTGGGTTATAAACAGGTTTGCACAAGTTGCTAGAATCCAGGAAGCACCTGAAGTATGTTTGGATCAATTGAATAAAATTTATTCTTTACCAAATATTGAGATTCATGAAGCCTTTTTGAAATTGATGGAACAAGCTAAATGTTATTATGAAAAGCCTGATGAGTTGAATACTGGAATTGAGGTTATTGGAAACACTAATTTGACATATTTCTCAGATGTTCAAAAATCTGAGTTTATCACAATGCAAGGTATGTTTTTGACAAAGAAGAATGAATATGAAAAGGCTAATGAATCCTTTGTTCAAGCTATAAAATTAGATATGAAAGTGGGTAAAGCATGGGCTGAATGGGGTAATTATCATGACAAGTTGTTTACTGAAAATAAAACAAACATAAACCATGCTTCTTCTGCTTTGAGTTGTTACTTGCAAGCTGCCGGTTTATACAATTCAAGAGCTTCAAGAAAAATGATAAGTAGAGTTTTATGGTTTATCAGTTTGAAAGATGAGAATAACTCTATTGAATCCACTTTTGAGAATTCCAAAGCTGAGATTCCAACTTGGTATTGGATAACTTTCATTCCCCAATTATTGTCTGGTTTGTTACATAAGGAAGGAAAGATGGCTCGTTCCATTTTGATTCAAATAGTTAAAGAATACCCACAAGCTATCCATTTCCATTTAAGAACAGCAAGAGAGGATTATTTGAACTTTGAACATCAAATTGCTACAATGAAAAAGAGAGAAGAAGAAGCCAAAAAAAATGTTGTCACTGAACAAGTGGATGAAGAGAAAAAGAATAATAATAATATTGAGGAAATTGAAAATTCTAATGAAACTGGAAAAGAGAATGATAATTCTCAAAAGAAAACTGAAGGAGAAAATGATTCTATCAAACAAGAACAATCATCTTCAACTACTACTACTAATAATACTAATTCTTCTTCTGGAGTTGTTAAAAAACAACCTGGAATTTACTTGGATGAATTGACAAGAATTTTAAAAACCTCTTATCCACTATTAGCTTTAACATTAGAATTTTTGACTGATCAAATCATTTCTTCCAGAAAAGTTGTGACTACAGATGAAACTTTCTATAGAGTAATCTCAACATTATTAAATGAGGCCCATTCTACTTATCAAAGATTACCTGAATACAATGACAGTGTTCAATTACCTGAAAAGATTGTTGCAAATATTTTTAGACAATGCAATAGTAATTTAGATGATGGATTGAAGTTGAAGTTAGTAGTCGATTTTGTTCAAACAAAACCAACATTTGAAGCTTATATTAAACGGTTGAGAATTTGGAAGATTAAGATAAAGAGTAAATTAGATAGATTCTCTGAAAGTGAGAAATTTGAAGAAGTATTCCCATACTTGTCTAGATTCCATCAAAAGAAGTATGAGGATATTGAGATTCCAGGGCAATATTTGCAAAATAAAGATACAAATAAATATTTTGTCAAAATTGGAAGATTTTTATCAAACCTTACTTTCATAGTGAGAGGAAATCAATGCTATAGGGTAATCTATATAAGAGGGCAAGATGGATCATTGCATTCCTTTTCTGTAGAAACACCATCTTCCAGACATTCCAGAAGAGAAGAAAGAATCATGCAAATGTTTAGATTGTTTAATGATGCATTGAATGGAAATGTTCAAACAAGAAAGAGAAATATAACTTTCACTATACCAGTCAGCATTCCATTCTCTCCAGAAGTCAGATTGATAAACTACTCGAAAGATCATCTAACTTTACAAGATATATTTGAAAAATATTGTGAGGAGAATGGAATGGATAAGAATATGATTTATGATTATTACATTGAGCAAATCCAAGCAGCTAACAACAAGGATTTACCAAAACCAGATATCATAGCAGCTAAAGTAGAAATTTTAGCAGCTATTCAATCAATGTTTTTGTCTAAAAACATTTTGAAAGATTTCTTTAAAGGAATTTACAAGGACTTTGAAAGTTTCTGGTTGTTTAGAAAAAATTTCACGGTCAAATATGCTTGCTTATCATTCATGGTTTATATGATGTCTATAGGAAACAGAACCCCTGGAAAGATCCATGTTGATTTGAATAGTGGAGATGTATTTTCATTAGAGTTTATACCAAATAAGATTGCTTTGGAAAGATTACCAGATAATTATAGAAACAACTTGCCAAAATTGCCTGGAGATACACCAATTTTACAATTAGGGGAGCATGTTCCATTCAGATTGACACCTAATTTGCAAAGATTGATAGGGGATGTAGGTTTAGAGGGAGTATTCTCCACCACAATGCTAATGACTTGTAGAGCTTTATTAAAATCAGATAATAAAATGAAGTATTATTTGAACTTGTTTATAAGAGATGAAGTTATCACATGGTACACACAACAAAACTCTAAGGCTATTTTAAATGAAGATTTGAAGTTGATAAGTGTTATACAATTGAATACAGAATTGATAACAAGAAAGTTAGTTTCTTTATCTCATTTCTCATCTCAATTTGCAGCTTCCAATCACTTTGTACTAGATGCAATTTCTTCAGCTGTAGCACCAAGAAACCTAGCTGCTTTAGATATAACTGCAATGCCATATTTCTAATAACAGTAAGGAAAAAAAAAAAAAAAAAAAAGAAAGATTACAATATATAAATAATTATAATAAAAATAAAATTTAAATAAATAAAAATTCTATGTGTGTATATATTTTTTTTTGTGTTACTCTTTATTGATTACAAGTTTGAGAGATAATGTTTTAATACGGATTTAACATAAAAGGCTAATATTATAATTTGTGCTCAAACTGTTTTTTTTTTTTTATTTATATTTTTTATTTCGGGTAAACTTTAATTTTTATATATCGGATTTTATGTTTACACTTAATTAAATTTATACATTTCTTTTTTTTTTCCGAAATGATTGGTTTAAAAAAAAAAATTTTTTTTTTTTTTTTCATAAGCCCACATACATTCCCCATCAATCAATATTTTTTTTTTTAAAATTTTACTTTGAACAAGGTTAAAAAAAAATTTAACAAAAAAAATTGTAAAAAAATCTCGATTTTCAACTTCTCTCTCTTTTTTTCTTTTTCTTTTTTTTTTGACTGATCATTTTATTATTTTTTTTACTTTTTTGGGAGAGTAAAAATTTAGAGATAACAAAAAATACAAAATAATATTATTAAAATAAATATAATCTAGTTTATATTAAAATAAAGAAAAAGCAGTAGTATTAATTACTAATATTGACACCAAAATAAATATTTGTTTATCCTATAAAGAAATAATATATTAAAACTAAAACATAACAAAAGAGATTGATATACATATAATTTAAATTTCTTGTTTTTTCTTTTTCTTTTTTGTGTGTTTGTGTTTTTTATAAATATAATACTAGCAATTATTTAATTAAAACAATGAACAACAACAAACAATCAAATGGTCACATACTAAGTGATGCTGATAATTTTATGATTGGATTACAAAAGAATTTGATGAACAGAAACAATAAACTTTCTTTTAATGATAATACTGATTATATCAATAATAGCAGAACTAATAGTTATAAAAAAGTTGTTAAACCAAATAATAACAATAATACAAATAATTTAGGCTTTGATAGAGTAAATGACACAAGATCTAATACATACCATTTTGGAAACAACAACAGTAGCTTAAATAATCTTAATGTCAACTATTGGATGAATAATGAAAGAACCAGCCTAGGAAATGTTAAAGAAGGTTTAAACATATATGATGAAAGAGATGATGAGGAGGAGGAGGAAGAAGACTTTGATGACGATTTTGATGAAGATGAAGCTAATTTGAAAAATACAAGCTTCAACCATAACAATCAATTTATTGACTTAAACAGAGTTAAATACAATAATAATAATAACAACAATAGTAATAATATGTTAGATACTGGTGGTGTTAATATGAAATTTGACCAGATTGAAGATACTAGAGGAGATACAATATCTAAACCATTAAACGATTTTTCTGAAGGTTTTGATAATATCCTAGTCTCAAATGATAATTCAACTGGTAACTTTATGAATTACATTATAAATGAAGATCCAAACCAAACAGAACTATTTGGTCCTGCCAATAACAATAATAGTAATAACAACAACACTAACAATAATATGGTTCGGTTGAGTGCTGCAGATATTTTCAAAACCAATAATGACATATCCGTAAAACCTGAAATTATGAATGAAGATGAATTGTTAAATAGTATTATTGAAAAACCGGAAATTGCATCTTCCTCTGCTATTTTTTCAAATAACGATATTGAAGAAACAGACGATATCAAACCGTCTATTGGAAATATTAAAAAGAAAAAGAAAAGAGTCAAAGTTTCTCATAATGTTATTGAACAAAAATATAGGGATAACATTAATGAAAAAATTTTAAAATTCAAAGATTTAGTTCCAGCATTACAATATTGTAGTCAAAAAGAAGAATTCTTAACAGATAGTACTACTGAAGGAACAAATAATACTGGTGAAACTTACCAACCAGACCCTTTACTTTTGAAAAAACTAGATGGCTTAAGCCCAGCTAAGAAAATGAGCAAAGCTATAATTTTAGGCAAAACTTATGAATATATTCAACATTTAGAAGCTAGAGTAGAAAGATATGAACACCAAATTAAAAATTATGAACAAGTTTTATCAGGCAACAACAATAACTCTTCTATTATCAACACTATTAGTAACAATATTGGAAAAGTTATGCATACTCCAATATCATCAGTAAATCAATCTAATTATTCAAACACTCAACAAAGTTTCAATCAAGAAAAAAATTTAATGACTAAATCTAACAGTATTAGTAGTAGCAATAGTGGTGAAGGAAGTGTAACTATAAACAATAATAATAACAACAATAATAGACTTGAAAATACTGGTTATAAACCAAACCAAATTCAGCAAATTAATACATTACAACAACACCGTATGGCAATGCCTCCACAAGACATACGAGCTCCTAGCTTATATTATGATAACATTCCATTAAAAACGATTTCCTCAACAGCAACATCCCAATCCATGTCAAATAGCAACAATTTAAGTGGTTCAAGCATCAATAGCTCATCCCACTGTGATTCATTCCAAAACAATATAACCAACACAATATCCCATGGATTAGATTCAAATTCAATTAACAAAATTAATTCACCAATAAATAGTATTATGCTAAGAAACCCATCATCAAACACCAACAGTACCCATTTCACTGCTAATGTTAATAACAATCAGTTTTGTGGGTTTTTTGATATGAACAGTCCTCGTTAACATCCATACCAAAAATATATGAAAAAAAAAAAATATATATATAAATAAAACTTATAATACCCAATATTTTTATTTTTTTTTAATAATCCTTTTTTATATAATTTTATAATTTGGTATTGTAATGTATTCAATATATATATATATATATGTATTTATTAACTAATTTTAAGCTAACAGTTAGCTCAAAAAAAGAAAAATGTAAAAAATTTTATATTTATTATTTTTACATTTACATTTAAAAGCAAAGTTGTTTGTAAAATATATACATAATTTTTTTTTTTTTTTTTTTTTAATTGATTAAACTAAATTAAATTTTTTTTTTTT